>JAJTWR010000284.1:412500-575000 GCA_021613335.1 Whitmania pigra | reverse complement strand
ACAATATTGCAATGGCATCACAGGATCACATGATCACGTGAACATAAAACAGCAGCAGAATGAACGAATGAAGGATGGAAAAAAGAAAAGAGAAAATATGAAAATGACAAATAAGATAGGATAATAATAACATAAAAAACACAATAATAATAGCATAAAAATAATAATAATAATAATAACATAAAAAAACAATAATAATAATAACATAAAAAACAATAATAATATTAACATAAAAAACAATAATAATAACATTAAAAAATAATAACCCAAAAAACATGAATGCCTGCCAGATGAAGTTTATCTTTTAGCGATTCACATCTAGCAATAATATTGGATGATAATAAAAACAATAATATTAATAATAATAATAATAATAATAATAATAATAATAATAATAATAATAATAATAATAATAACAATAATAACGATAATAATAATAATAATAATAATAATAATAATAATAATAATAATAATAATAATAATAATAATAATAATAATAATAATAATAATAATAATAATAATAATAATAATAATAATAATATAATAATAATAATAATAATAATAATAATAATAATAATAATAATAATAATAATAATAATAATAATAATAATAATAATAATAATAATAATAATAATAATATCGAGTAAAATTGGTTAGCATCTGGGAATGGCACGCGACCTGTGCGAATAATTTACTAATAACAAATTGTAAGGTACTCTCAGCTGTAAATTAGAGTAATGGAAAAATTAGTAACGAAAGCTTCGGTAAAAGCTTCTGTCAAATATGACTTACTACTGTTAATCATGTCAAGACAACAACAATAACAACTATGTCATCAATAGCATACATCAACGACAACAACAATCATCATCATCATTATCATCATCGTCATCATCATTATCAACAACAATAGCAACAAAATGACAGGAACCACATCAACAACACATACAACTATCAACGTCATCGTCATAAACACCAACATCAACACCAACATCAACAACAACAACAACAACAACAACAACAGCAACAATAACAGCAACAACAACTTCTAAATCTCAAATGCACATCAACAGGCGATCAGCGCACAGTCTTCAACCACCAATCAGTCATCCGTATCGGGGGCAGAAGAACTACGAGTACCGGGAAAGTCAGGAAAAGCTTCAAGGGAATTCTAAGAGGTTTTTTTTAGGATAAAATAAATGTTTTATAATAGTTGTTTTTTAATTATAATTTTTTATTGTTTTATTATAAATAAATAAATGTTCTACAAGTAGTCGACAAGTTGAAATGTAAATTACATTAAATATTTAATTATAGAAATTAATTACGCTTGCTAAGTGTTATTGGAAATATAATGACTGATTATTATTTAGTTCCAGTTTAATGTGGACTAGCAAATAGCTGCAGTTTTATCAAACTTAATTTCTGCAAGTCATAATTGCTAGTGATGCAGTTTATATTACATTCAAATTTAAAATTTTAAATTATTTAAAGTATTAAAATGAATGTTATTTAAATTATCATTGTTATTGTTTAATTTGTTGTTGATGTTGTTCAATTTGTTATAATCCTGGCAGGACTGGTCATCAACGGGATGAACATTTTCGAAATGGCTTCTGCCAATCTGTCCTCCATCACCATCGAGGGCTCAGGGATCAGACCCTTGAGGGAGGAACATTCCCAGGAGAGGGTTTCATCTCAGATGTAATTTATTTAATCACCGGTTCCATTCATTGTTTTTCTCTAGTAGTTAATTTTTAATCATTTATTTTTTTTTTTTATTTCAATATTCCAATCATTTTAAACTCGACTCCAACTCAATTTAACGTCGCAAAGTACGCAAAAATTTAATTACTTTCCGCTGAATTTCAATCTTCATCGTCCACGTAATCCGGTTACCATTTCAGCAGCGGCAATGGCTCGGAGAAAGATTTCTCTTCATCCTCCTCGATTGAAGGCGACACTTCGGATTTTTCAGGCATGACTGACCTCATCGATGACGACGAAGACTACAACAAGATCATAACGACCGGAGACAACCAGCCTGGCCTTCAAAACCCTCTTACCATATCCTCGACCGCCGTAGTCACAAAAGTCTATGTCTCGACGCTTACTGAAGCAAACGTCGTAATCAGAAATCAGATTGTCTTGACGCATTCTAATGGAAGCGAATCACGACAGGAAGACAATTCAAGGGAAGTTCATCAAGTTACACCATCGCCGAGTCCAAGCCATGCCGGGAGCGACCGACAGATTCCAAGCAGCAAGAATGGAGCCAATCTGATAATATCTGTTCGTACGCCGAATCCAACTGCTGGTCTGCCTGCTTCGCTGGGAAGTTTTACCTTCACGACTCCATTGACGACAACAAATTCGGCTTCATCCACCCCTACTAACTCAGATCCCAAAGTCTTTCGTTTGACTCTGACTAGACTTGCAAACATTCTTCCAGGCTGGACCTTGATACTGGCAATATGTCTGGGATCGGCGGTGGTACTATTGCTGCTAGCCTTGGCCACGGTGGCCATTAAGCGATACGCAAGCGGTCGCAACAGGGGAAGCTACACGGTCGACAGTAGCGGTCCGGTGCCGTCGAGTTTCTGCTACAGACACAAGAGGTGCGGGAAAGGTGTCTGCTCAGTCGACAGGAACGACTGCGACGGTCTCCGCGGCGAAAAATTCCACGAGGCCACGAACAACGGTTTATTGGCGAGCGGAACGCTGACGAGTTTCCAGCTGAAGCAGCAGACGTTCTGCGAATTCGATTCGGTCGTCGACAGAAAGTTAGACGCCATGTCAGCTGCTGATTCTTTCCAGTGGAAAAGTAGACGCCGGCGTATGATGCTACGAGCCTGGCTATGGTGTAGTGACAGAGATACGGGTCCGGCCGATGTCAATAACGAAAGGAGTCTGCTATTCAATTACAAGTGTTGCAGTACCAACAACTACAACGAGAGTCCGGATAACGTGTGTTCGTATTGCGGCCACAGAAGGCATTCCAGCGGACCGGTGTCCGACTTAGGTTCTGAACGCTGCAGTTGCAACTTGGAACAGGCAGAAGAAGAGAAAACCAGCATCAGAACGACAAATCTCTGGCAAGAAACGGACAGACCCCACGTCGGGACTTGTTACTCGACCCCGCGCGTACCCCCGCCGCCTCCTCCCTTAGCCGTCCCGCCGAACGAAATGGCCAACTACATCTTCAACAGCTCGAGTCCGTCCAGAAAGAACAACCACGACTCACCAGCCTCCGGAACAAAAGGTTGCAGATCGTCATCATTGACCTCCAGCTGGCTGGGACCGAGGTTTGAACCGGTACCCTCGAAGAGCGAATCTGCCAGAGCCTCGTTACCCAGAGACGCCGCCACGAAACCAGGATCAAAAAATCGAAGAGGCCTCCTCAAGAAGAGCAGTGCCAAGACGAAATCCAAGCTGAATTCAAGTGCCACCATGAACAAGGAATGGTACGTCTGAACTAAACTGAAGAACCCCTGTCTCTTGTATTGTCGGTTTCGATACGCTAGGTTTATTTTACCGGGTCGTCCGGCTCCGTTCGGACGATCGGCACTCTAACAAAATCTTTCCACTGTGTCTCGAGAGTTCTTACCGATGATTAACGCCGAGGTTTAAAATTCAGAACACTTCTTTTATTGAGAGGCTCGACTCGTAGACCATAATTTCAATGTAATTGTGAAGTGAGTACAGTTCAGGAGTGATAAGTGTAAGAGGGCATGGCAGTATCCCTGGGAAGTGCAAGAGGCCTCCTTTTAACGTTACTTTTTCTCAGATTCTTCCACCTCGTCAGCAGCGACTTCTTTCCGAGGGCCCAGACTTTCGTCTGTCTGGTGATCAACTCGTCGACTTTCTCCTCGTCGTCGTAATCTATCCCGGGCATGTAAGGGGCGACCACTTCTTCTGGCTCCGTCAGTTCGAGTCCTCCATCTATCAGGGCCTGTTTGAACGTCTGAAACTGAATCGACAAGAATGCTTGCCAGTTAGAAAGTGAAAACGAAATAAAAATCGAAACGTTCGTCCGAATGAACCGATAAAGTGACGCACCTTCTCCGACTCTTCGGCATTGGGCCATTCCAGAATGGTGACGTTTCCGAGGCCACTTTCTATGCACCTCTGGGCCAGGATTTTGCCGAGGTTCGAAAACGCAGAAAGATCTACATTTCTGCAAATGTCGATAAAATGCAATAAAGTAACTAAATCAGAACAAAAAGTAGCTTTAAAATGATCGTTGAAGAAAATGCTACACACTTGTAAAGATGCTTTCTAATGGCTAATTCCTTAGTTGAGCAGGTAAGGACCACTTTCCCTGAAGAATGTTCAACATATGCCTCAGTGTTCCTATTGGTGGATACTAAAACCACTCTGAAATTATTCAAAAAGAAATTAAAATTAAGGCAGTTACGATTGGTTATTAACATGTAAAATGCCAAAAAAACAGCATAAAGTATAGAGTACTTGTACCACTTTACAACATTGAGTCCATGTGAAACGACGTGCATGAAAAATTCAAGGTTGAACAAGCAAGCATTTCATTTTAAAGATAATAGAACAACTTAAGACAAATTGGAGCCATTGTCCAAGGAGATTATCATACCAAGCTACCATCACATTTATCTTACAATTAAAAATATTGAAGTTCATATAGGAAGTAACCTGTAAAATAACCTTCATTCAAAAAATATCCTCTTGAATGACAAATACTGACACAAACATTTAAACCTAAATTTGTAAAGAAGTATGTCGGTAAATTTAATCTCAACCTATGATAGAAGTCCCTCTTAGGATACTGCAAATTCCAACCTCTCCTTTTCCAAGCCAGTCCTGTCAGTTCCATGCTCCTAAAAAAAACATTATAATAATAAACATTATTATAATCAGTGTTGTGCAGTATCGAATTACATGTAATTCGTTACTGTAATTAATTACATTTTTTGGTAATTTTTACTCGTAACAGTTACAAAAAATTTTTTTTACTTTTACTTGTAACAAATTACTATTTTCGGTCATACTTTTAATTCGTTACCTTTTTGGCACAAGACGTTACAAAGTAACATAAATAAAATTTTAAATTAGTTTATTTTATTTTAAAACTTTACTAAAATTCTAGATTGTTATTCTTTGGTTCGATCGAAAACCTTCTTTCCGATCATCGCTCATTTGTTATTGTGGTTATCGCCGGTCGTTTTTGTTAAATCGGAAATTGTTGATTAATCATACCGAAGCTTTTTTAATATATAATATTGTATGTATATAATAATATAAGATTTAATATATCGTAGTATGGATTCATTTGAAGCCAGTTTGAGTGTCGTTAGCGAAGATAAGAGGAACAAGCGTGAAGATAGTCCGTGGCCGTATTTAAACAAAATGTTCAGATTTCAATCAAAGGAAAATCATATAAGTATGCATGCCTACTCTGCCAACAGAAAAAAAACTATTTTCAGCATATGAAGGTTCTTCATCTAACTTGAAGAAGCACGTGGAACGCATGCACCCAACAGAAGTTAAGGAATATGGGATATCTGTTGCCAACGGTTGTCAAGCTTCATGAGAAACTGGTAGCCAAAATAGCATCTTCTAATGCAGCAATGGAGGACGAGCTGAAAGCATCTCATTCATCTGATGCTGACAGTGTTGAAGATAGTTTCTTCAATTGCACAAGGTCAACTGATATTTTGATGCAGTATCTTCAACACCGATCAGATGACATGAACATTATTTATCCAGTTGAACGCTCCTCTGCCAGCTAGTGCAGCTGTTGAACGTTTATTCAGCTATGCTGGTATGAACAGCCGAAGGACCACAATGAGTGATAAACTATTCGAGGACTTAGTTATGTTAAAAATTAACAAATGTTTGTGATTGTAATAAATAATAAAAGCACCAAAAGAATGCATTAATTCAAATGTTATTACTTAATGACTGTTAATACTAGCAGTTAATACCAATAATTGTTTTAACGTTAATAGAAACAATTCCTTTTAAATAATACGGAATGATGTATGGTCACAATAATGGCGGCATCAAAGTTACTTGTAATTTTTACTTAAAAGTAACTTTTGGATGCGGTAACTTTTTACTTTTAATTGAGTAACTTTTTAAGACAATACTCTTACTTATACTTAAGTAGCTTTTTGAGCTATTACTTTTACTTGTAACTAGTTACCGAAATGAGGTAACTTTTACAACACTGATTATAATCATATGCAAAGCAATAACATTAAATTGTATGTGATCAAGCTCTAAGTTCTAGGCATGAATGAAATATTCAAGCAACATTCAAAATAAGTGTTGCACTGGCAGAAACCCATCATTTAGATGTTTAATATTAATGATAATAACATAATAACAATGATAATGTTATGCAAAGTCAAAATATATTAATCTGCTATCTTAATGGTATTAGTGAGAAGTAATTCAGTGGCAGGTAACATTTCTTACATTCAATATGCTTAATGTAGTTTTTACTTTAAAAAAATAAAAACATAAATTATCCAATAATATGAGAAGAAAATAGTTTCAACAAATCATCCCAAAACCAAAATGCTTGATTTTATTTTTTTAACCATTTACTTAAAAATAGAGCAATGCCAGTCACCTTGGATTTCTGTTAACAAATTTTGTGCACACAGTGGTTGTTCCTGCATGTGTTTGGTCCTCAGGTTGGGCTGAGGAATTCCATCTCCTAGCTAAATGGAAAACATTGAAAACTTAAATATTCCTTAAGACATCACAATAGTTTTACTTTATGGTTAATATTGTTAAGCAGAATTATAAATCCGTCATACAGTTCTTAAGTTAAGCTTTATTATTGGTTAGTACGACGAATATCATCAAAACGGGCAACAATTCATACCAACAAGCGAAGCCGCTCCAAATTTATTTAAATTATATTTTATGCCATTACAGGCATTAAATAAACAATTTCTAGCGACTGAGGACAAAGCCATCTCTCAAGATCGAATGAAAGTCGATATTACAGGATTATTAAAGTTTACATAAACATGGAAAGATTCCTTTATATTCTGCTATTTTGATAAATTATTATACATTACATTTATAATCTTTAATAGTTTGTTATGTTGCATGATTTAAAATGATACTTTTTTGCTTTAAAAAATATAATATTTTGCAGTTCAGTATGCACCTATAACATGTTTGTTTTTAATTTTGGATCAATGTGAAGGTATTGAAATATAATTAAAAAATATTTTAAAATACATTACTTTAATTATAAAAAACGAATTCATTTGGGTTTTTTAGAAGTTGTAATTATAATAACTGAACCATTCGAATCATTTCGTGAAAAATAACGAGATAATTTTTTTAATTTAATGTAATAATAATTTATAATATAAATAGTACTTAAATTATTAAAAGTTAGACCTTGAATTTCAAGAAATTACAATGAATATAATGCAAACGTTATTTTGAAATAACGTTATAAAAGTTTATAAAATATTTATTTATAAAAATGCTTTTTAAAAATTAGTTGCGCTATAAAATATAATCCTTTTAATATTCAAACTAATTTTACTCTACTGCATGATTGGTCGCAGATGCCCGCTATTATTATTTGAACTTGTCAAGATTTTATTTGTATACCTAGGTTCTAGCCATAACAGTTTTAAAATTTAAAGCACATTCCAAGGTTAGAATTTCTGGCAATATTTTATCATCCGAAGTTCGCAACGAGCTAGAATTTGTTTGAGTCGCAAATGAGAGATCCGAGGTTCTCGTTTATCGCGACATTTTAAGCTTTAATATTTAGTATTTCACTCACTGCCTTGTGATGATTTATCCTTGCTCCGAATCTGTCTGGTGGAAACATCGAGTAGGGCTTTGTAGATAATCTTGTTTAAACTGATGCGTGGCTAGTTGGTCTCGCAGCAGATCTGAAGGCAAATACTTTGATAAGTGAGTATCTGCTAGGTGCTCATATAAACCTGTTGGACTTTAGGCGTCAATTTGTTCCTAAACCATCAAATGCAAAGTCATAAGCCTGTCCAATGATGATTAAAATCCTTGCTCTCATATGCCTTTCATTTAGAGGCTGTGAAGAAACATTTTGGCTGTCCATTTTGTAACCAGTTGGTGCAAGGTGGATCTGAGGACAAGCTTGATGACTGAGATTGATTTATTTTTTAACAATTTGTGCTTCGTCTATTCTTTATAGTAGATGCTTTTGATTTTCATCAACCACCTGCCAATTGCAAATCCATGAGCATGTCCAATGATGATTAAAATCCTTGCTCTCGTATGCCTCTCGTTTGGAGGTTGTGAAGACAAATTATGGCTATCCATTTTGAAACCAGTTGGTGCAAGATGGGTCTGAGGACATGCCTCATGACTGAGATAGATTAAGGCCTCTTACGTTATTAACAGTTGGGGCATATTGATGAATGAATTAGTGATTCTAATGGCTCATAGTTCAATCAATGGATGTTATGAAATCCACAAATGCATATATATAATTAAAATTCAAAACTTCTGCATAATGCTTTTTTTTAGAATTGTGATTATGTCATTTGATTGATCAAATTTTCATCTTTATTTGTTATTTCAAACTTACAAATAAAATTCCATACATATTCTGTGGCTATTTTGATGATTTTTTTACTGTGTTACTTTTATTTATTTTGATGTTTTATCAGAAATTAATCCCACTGCTTGCTCAAATTGATATTATCATCATTACATCACGTTTGCATTGACACCCTACGGATTGAGTAATGATAAAACAAAGTGCTTGTGGTATTACAATGACAATTACGACTTGTTTTCAGATGTCGGACTACTCTGTTTTGGGCACAGAGGATGACAACGAAAGCATGTGTTCGATATCCGAGGTGCAGAGGAATCTCTTCCCAGAATTTGACCAGGAAGGTCAGAAGGATTACTTGGAGGTCTTCCTAAGGATTAAACCAACAACGAAAGATGAACAGAATGATCAGGCATGTTGGATTAATGAACTTAATTTGTTATTTTACTACTTTACCAATGCTCTATCTATATATTAGATATAAAATAAACTTAAAGTCTTAATGATAATCTCTCACAAATGCTCTTGAAAGGCCAACAGACTAACCTGACTATTTTGATATTTAGAAATATTTGGACGTCGAATCTGAACAAGCAGTGGTGGTTCATCCTCTCAGAGATCCAGTTGTGCCTCCGCCGGTTCCTGCCGGTGCGGGCATGGGTTGTGGCGGAGCCCGTAGCCGTCAGCAGGGAGCCGGTTTGAAACTGCCGGCCGCAGTCAGTGCCTTTCAGACCAACAACCAGCAACAGTCCATGAAGTTCACTTTCTCGAAGGTCTTCGACGAATCGACAAACCAGAAGTTCTTTTTCGACGAGACCGTCCAATCAACCGTGAGGGAGTTTCTGGATGGACAAAATTGTCTCCTTTTTGCTTATGGAGTTACCAACTCTGGAAAGACGTACACCATGCAAGGTATGTCTCTGGCAATTATTTTTTGAAACCGAGTCTTAATTTTGACATTCCACATCTTCCGACGATTCAAGGCACGCCCTCAGATGCTGGAGTCGTTCCAAGAACGTTTGACGTCATCTTCAACAGCATCGGCGACAGACTTTATGGACGGTCGGATTTGAAGCCGTCGAGATTTTGCGACGTCGAGACGCTCGACGATGAGGCCGAGTCGAGGGAAATTGCTTTGAAGGAGTCGATTCTGAGACAGATTTACCTCCAAACAAAGGTTAGCGACATGAGCAAATGTTTGTGTGCGTAAGTGGAATGTGGCGTAATGCATTGCGACTGAATTGCAGAAACAACTTTCCGTCAATTTTTCCGCAAGTTCTACCGACATCTCGAAGTCCCTGTCGCAGCTGACTGCCGATGATTCCAATATTAGCAAAAGTTGGTTCTATTTTTAGGTTTTATTTGCAATTGAGATATTACTAACTAATTAAACATGCTAAAGTGTTAGAATTTAGGCAATGAAACCATTATAAATAAATAATGAAATAAATACTACATGATTCTTTTATTTCACATCAATTAATTACCCGATGCCGTACCTGAATTTTATTTCGAAAGATACCCTCGGTACCCTGAACGAAGAGGAGGAGATATCGACGATCGTAGCCAATAGGAGACGAGAGCAAATGTCCGTGGCAGTCAGCGGACCGAACAGAGTCCGATTCAGCATTTGGGCGAGCTTCGCCGAGGTGTACAACGAGCAGGTGTACGACTTGCTGGTTCCACCCCCCGAAGAAGCCACAAAGTCCCGACGCTTCAGAACCACCAACGGGTCCAAACCGACCTCCGCTTATCACCAAGGCAGACCGGCGGTGTACCAGAGGAGCACCAGGATGAAAGGTTCGAGCCCCCCGCACTTTGGACGCAGGGAGAGAGTTTCGCTCCAGCTGAAGGAAGATGTTCAGGGAAGGCCCTACATAAGTGGTGAGTAAAATCTCAATCTAATTTTGACATTGTGAACTCGGTGACCTTTTAAAGAGAGAATTTGTAGATTTTTGGATTCGTTACTTGTGAAAACTTTGTTTAGGTTTACTTACTGACTGTTGAGATTTGCCACGTGCGTTTAAATTAATCATTGAGAATTCTTAGGCACGAGGTGTTTATATTGTTTTCTTGAAGGACTGAGGGAAGTCAACGTAACGTCTGCCGACGAGGCTTTCAAGCTGCTGACTTTGGGCAGGAGGAACCTGCAGATGGCTTACACGAAGCTTAACGAGAGTTCGTCGAGAAGGTGCTTGATTTTGATGATGATCGCGTTTGGATGATTCGATGGATTCTCATTGGAGATGCAAATTAGGATTAATTTTTTTATAGTTTTAAAGAAGTGGAATTAATATAAAAAAAACTCTGTACTTGATTTTAATGTGGAACGTTTTCTGAATTATTATTTACTTGTTTCTTGAATTTCTATTGTTGTTTATTTTGACCACCAATTCCTTGTTTTCCATCAACGCAGTCACTGCATCTTCACCTTGAAACTGATGAGAGTACTGGAGTCTCGAGATGGATCTGAAGGCATCAAACATACCAAGTTCAACATGTGGGTATCGCTTCTGTGGTTTTATATCGTATGAATGGCGTAATGCGAGACATAGGATTCTGGTCTTCAATAAATAATGGGTTGCAAGAGACATTCATAGTTTTGAGTGGCTGCTAAATGTAATAATAATGTAATAATAAGCTATGATAGAGCAATGTTTCATCTTCATGACCTTATCTTCACTCATTGCGATTGTACAGGTATGTGAAATATTGTGAATTAAGTGATTAATTACTCACGTTTTAATTGTTCACCTCAGACTGTCCCTGTGTGATCTGGCTGGCATAGAGAGAAGTTGCAAGACTCAAAACATGGGTGAGAGGGTCAAGGAGGCAGGAAACATCAACAACTCTCTATTCACTCTCAGCAGATGCATTCAAGCCATCAAGCACAATCAGATTTCTCAGGCCAGGTAAGAACATTACCATCATTGTCATATTGCTTTCTAAAGCGCACTGATACGATCCTAATGTCTTTGTGCAAGTTAGCCCAGGCGGTAGTGTGCCTGTAAACGGCTGTAAAAGCAACAGTTGTTACGTGTCGTGTTCGAAACCCAACTTGCACTGCCACAAAGCGCCCCCTGGATGTGGAGCTATACAAATGGTTGAGCTCCCCTGATGCCTATGCTTGTGGCCCTATACAATAATTAATATTAATACTATATTTGTTTATTTCTTCACATCAGCGACAGACAGCTCCTCCCACCATTCCGAGAGAGCAAGCTCACAAGGTTGTTCCAGTCCTTTCTCACTGGAAAAGGAAGGGCGAAAATGATTGTAACTGTCAGCCAGTGTCGTTCTATGTACCCGGAGAACCTCAACGCCATCAAGTTCTCGGCCATTGCCAAACAGGTTCGACAGTCTGTTCAGGAATTTCAAATCATATTGAATTCATTGCTAATTTTTTAGTAGATAATAATAATGAATAATTGATTCTCAGGTTTCACTCGTTCCGGCACAAGTGTTCCCGATCGAAATGCCAAAGCCCGTCATAAACCCAGTCTTGCAGAAACACAAGTTGAAGCCCCGAGACACGATCGAGTGGGCTACATTGAGTAAGACGCTTTTGGAAGTTGTGTGACGAATTTGTGCTTCTAATCGACTTGTGACGAATTTGTGCTTCTAATCGACTTGTTTTCTGACTCAGGTGAGGTCAAGAAGCACAAGACAGTACCTTTGACTGCTAAGGAACCGGTGGAAGAGGTAGAAAGTGATGAGGACGATGATGATGATAGTGATGGAACCATAAACGAAGAGGATGACGACGATGAGAGTGACTCCAGCGACGATTTGGATGTTGAGGTCAGTTGGGATCGAGTCCTTAAGAATTAATTGTCGGCGAATAACGAGTTCGGACGGAAATTCCGAACGTATGACATTAATTCTGTTTTTAACTCTCAGTCTTCAAAACTGGTGAAGAAGTTGAGAGATGAAAACGACAATCTGAAGAAAGAGAAATCGAGCCTCGAAGCGAGGCTCGAAAAGATGACCAAAGATACCGAAGCCCACGTCAAGAGTTTGCACACAAAATACGAGTTAGACCGCTTTACCAGCTTACTTTAATGAACAAAATTGTTGTTGCAATTTGTATTTGTAATGAGGACAAATTAGATTTAAAATATTTTACGAACTCAATCATTCCAGGGAGCTTCTCGAGAGAGCAGAACTGAGGTGCGAGGAAGCCATGGACAAGAAGGTGGAACTGCTGACGGACGCCTACGAGAAGGCACTCAAGCGGAGGAGGTGTGATGACGACGACAACATGGCAACTAGGGTGAGTCGTCGATTGTGACTCGTGGTCGTGAATCGATCTTGTTGAGAGATGCGAGGCTTTGTCTTCGAAGTGATCTTGGATGCATATCTGTACAAATGATTGATTTGCAATTTCTGTTCTGACTTGACATCTATAGTATTACCAAATCAGATGATAATATACTTATTATCTATTAGATTATGTATTATAATATTACATGATTGATTAAATATTAATTACATTACATTCTTTTCCCTTCAGGAATCCATGGCCGCTCGAATAAGGGACCTTGAAGAGGACTTGCAGACGACAAATCAACAACTGGTGAACTGGAAGCAGAACTACGACCTTTCGAATCGAGAGGTGCAGTCCTTGACTCAGGAAATAACGGAGGTCAAGTTCCAGGCTGCTGCCGAGAGGATGCAGGTTGCGGAAAGGAGCTCTTTGATCGAGATGGAGGTGGATTGTTTATATCGTTTAGAAATATTAATTATCTGCAATTGGTAACATTTAACTCAGTAAGGCTGAATTTATTTATTAAAGAGGATAAATATAAATGTCTTGCATAGATAATATGGCATGGGTGTTCTAATAAATCGGTCTAATCTTAACTCTGCAGAATCTAGAGCTCAAAGCTCAGCTAGAGAAGTTGAAGGAGAAAAATGAAACTATGGAGAATCACTACAAAAATGAAGTTTGTACATTTTATCATTAACTCTTTAATTAAAGTTAAAACCTGTAAAATTCATTTACATCTTTATTTTCACCTGTTCAGATGTCCAACCTTACCAGGGACATCTCAAGATTAGAAGGACTGAACAAGTCCCTGATGTCAGACTTGGAGTCTCAGAATCTTCTTTTGTCGAGCAACGACGGCGAACTTGCGAAGGTTCGCAATCAAAACCTGGAGCTCCTCGTCAGGATAAAGCAGTTGGAAGTTGTCGTTTCTTCGCAAGAAGCTTCGGACGAATGGGGTCGAGCGAATTGCAATAAAAGTCTCGGATTGGGCGACATCACGGCCAATAACATGGACCTGAGTCATCTCTTGAACAACATGAGCATTGCTGGAGCTGTAAACAATTTAGAGGGAGGAGCACATTTCGTTCAGTGCCATAAAGTTGAACCTAACACGATCAATACAGAATCTCATGAAGATGCAACAGAGACTGGCAACAACGTCACCAACAGCATGGAGAGTTCTTCCAACGAGAGCGACGACGAGCCCGATTCGGACGACAGCGACAAGGATCTCTTCTCCGACAGTTTGAATCTTGTTGTTTGCGAAAAAACTCCGGCAAGAACCGACTCCGTCGAAGGATCGAACGAAGGTCGCGACACGCTGGATTCCACCGATGATGTGCACGACGATGCCACGGTCGACTACCAAGGCGATGAGGACGACAATACAAGAGAAAGTACCGCCGAAAGCACAGAGCCGGCGAGCACTTACACGGCCGAACTGGATTCGCTGGAGGCGAAATCTGAACTTGACAGTCAGAAGGACAATGTCAGCATCTCATGTGAAGATGATCAGATTAAAAGTCCCTCATTTGAAGAAGAAGGAAAACAGCCAAGCGATCCTGTAACTGATGTCAGATACAAATCAATGCCTTACATAGATCAATCATGCTCTGGAGCATCTGAGATAGGTAATTATGCTCATTTAGTATTTATTATAAAGTATTGAATAAACCCTTTATTTATATAATCTGTGGCAGAAAAAGATTGTTTGGAATCATCAGACATTCCAGACCCTCCTTCTGCAGGACAGCACTCCTCCACATCCTTCTCAAAGTTCTCGCTCTCAACATGCCCTCTGGAGAGCTCAGACTTCGAATCTCTGCCGGTCCGCACTCAAACCGGCCACGAAGAAGAGGCAAGTGCCCCTTCGGAATCGACGGATCGGCTCGACTCCGACGAGTCGAAATTCGTTCGACCGGGCGAAGCGGTGATTGCCAGTCTTTACAAATCAACAAGAAAAACTAGGACGGCGAGCACGACGAAATCCATCAGAACGAGTTCCAAGACGACCGCCAAAAAGAAGTTCGAGACTCCGCACGTCTCTTCGAAGGGAAGGTCTAAACAGAAAATCTCTGACAGCGATGACGATGACAACGAGGATAACAACAACGATAGTGATGACGACAATGACTTCGAGCCCACAAGCTCCGTCAAAAAGGCGCCTCCGAAGGCGAGGAAAACGAGACAAGCTTCGGTCAGGTCGAAGAGAACAACAGCTGGAAAGGAGGTCGATGAAGATTTAGAACCAAACACCAAAGAGAATGCTTGTGAGTCATCATTCCTTAAAGGATCTGTGTTTGTTTCATCGGTTACTGAATTGATTATGTTTCCTCAAATAATTAACTAATGGTTGACTAATTAACTAATTTAATTTGTTTGTTATTGTCTTACAACTGATCATTTGGGACACCTCACAAGAACCTCAATTCAATAGCAATGTGTTTTGTAAAAAAAAAAACATCCTTTGATTGACTTTCATTTTTAGACGCAACAAAATCCTCGAAGAAAGCATCTCAGCCGGCAGCAGATCCTGCGACGACTGGAAGGAGAAGACGCAACCTCATGAAAATGTCCGACGAAGGTCCACTCCTGAGCCTGCCACTCGAGGTTCAACATTTTCAGACATCACTTCAGTGAAGTTGTTGGCCTTTATAAATTAACTAATTAATTTATTTTTAATTTAATTTAGGAATCTCACCTGAAGGATGATACCTCTACAAGTCCCCTCAGCTCCCTGAAGAGGCACCTTCGTTCAAGGAAACTGTGAACTGACTTTATCATTCTTCGTTGCACCCATGCGTTGGTCCGAGCACTTGTTTTGTATATGCTCTAAAGGACTACTGCACAGCCTTGCGTTGCAATTTCCAATATATATTTTTTTTTCTTACACGATTTTTCAGTAATTAATAATTAGTAATTGGCACTAAGCTGATATTGAATTGTATGGTTGATAGTGTACAATTTTCTTCAGACTCGTACGTTTTTATGCTGTATTTGAAATTTTGGAGACTCAACTAAAAACTTTTCGTAACATTTCGTCGAGTTTATTTTATGATTTTACTCGAAATATTTTTTTAGCTCAACTAATTTGCAGCGGGATGGGTGAATCTGGGGTATCTGATAATATCATGAGTTATGGTTTGAGTTGGTAGTGGCTCGGTAACACAGCTTGTTGCGTAATTACGTTATTTATTTTCGAATACTAGGTGGATATAGGAGCGGTATCGTACGAAGTGTTTTAAAATGTAAGCCAAAGAAATTAAAATCGAGGCCCGAATGATTGGTAATACAGTGACGTAATATCAACTGAAGTTAAGGCAAAAAGGCCATGGAGCTTTACGAAACAACCTTTTAGTTCCGATTTAAGTTTTTAGATTCAACATTTAAAATCATGAAACCTGAATTACAGAAATGGGTGCAACTGTTTTAAAAGTTCTAATTTTACTCAACTTTCTGCTTTCTTCGCGCGCTCAAGTTTCGAACAGTACTTTTTTCCGAGAGGGTACGAAGGTTGAACAAAAATGCCTTTGTGATCTGTGCCGACATCAATTTGAAGAACAGTGCTCTTACTGCGATTGCTGCAGAAACGACTCTGACAAGCATACTCATGCAGGAGAGTTCTATAATACTTACGATGACAATTTAACCGACTTTCGAGGCATGCCATCTAGCACCAACTACTATGAGACACATTGGTATAAGAACCAGACAAGAACTAAAAACGCAACGTCAAAACTTGGTAACATCAGCTTTTTTGGAGATGATCAAGATGCCGTGAACTATCTCTTTGGTAAAAACAAAGCCAGCTGTACAGTCTTAAAATTGACTCCAAAACTTTTGATCAACACCACTGAGGCACCATACAACTATCTGGAGATGCACTTTCAACCAGAGAAGGAGAATAAGTTGAAAAGGCGCATCACAGGTGACTAAAAAATAAGTGAAGTTAAAAAGAATGCCATTTTCTTTTTTAATTGTTTTTCTTAACTAAAGTTAAGTGATCTTGATATTTTATAATATCTTATTTGTTGCTAGATGTAAAATTTAATGGGCTGAAAAACAACATGCAGCTATTCTTTCAAAGTACATGCTTAATCCTATTTAATATTTCTTAGATCAGGCAAGAGTCCTTTTCCATGCTCCAGACATGTTTATCCAGATCCCGCTTCATGATGACAATCAACCATACGGAAATCCTCTGTTGCACAAGCATTCCAGACCTCTTGCAAGAAATAACACATTTTCCAAAATCAAGCGGGGATTGTTCCACAGTATCCCAGGAATGACATCTCCGTTGATGATTGGAAAGCTTCCTTCTCATTTACTCGGTCTGGTTAACACGTCTTTTATTTTGGTTGTCGCTTGGTTTGTGGTTCTCCTTTCGCTTTTTCTAATTATTTTTGTCCTGTCTTCAGTCTTATTCTTGATCATGAGAGATTTGAGACATTGAAGATGCAGTCTCTCTTATTTCTTATTTGTACAATGATTCTAAAATAAGATTTTATATCGAGATTAAGCTCATATGGAAATAAAAAAAATCGCAAAATGGATCAGTCAACTTACTTTAAGATAAACAGCATGCGTCAATTTAAACGGCAGACGTACTGTTTCTGCGATATGTGGTAGTTTAATAAACAACATAAATATTGAATTGGAACGGAATGGAATATAAAAAGTTATCTTTGTAGTTTCATCGAAATGCAATTCTTTGCATTGTTTGTAAACAATCTGATCGATAAAGTTGAGAATAAATCTAATTTGAAAACCTGCGTTTCTTTCATGTAATCCAGGTACGAATTTTACTTTTGGAATACATGTATTTAATTTTGTCGAAATTTTGTATACGTTCGCAAAAATGACTTCTTGCCAGAAAAATGAATTATCAGACATTCTTTACAAATACATGAGAGACAATTATTTATGCGATGTTACTATAATTACATTCGGAGGTTTGAGAATAAGCGCCCATAGCGTAGTCTTGGCTACAGTGTCAAATAAATTGAGGGCAGCTTTTGAACGAACTCATGATGGTGGACCAGTCAGACGACCCAATTGGGGATACAGATTGACCATTGAGGAATGTTCTCAGGAAAGTGTTCAAGCAATTCTACAATTTGTATACACGGGGTCGATTCACTTTAACCGTAACAAGGAAACAGACCCATCTAGGACAGATTCTAATTTGAGAGAACTCCTAATGTCCACCAAGACATTGGCAAAGGCAAGCATTTTACAGGAAAATGATGTTTTATCAAAAGGCAGTCTCCAAAGAGTTACTGATGATAACTTAAAAATGCCTAATGCATTGGAGATTTTGCATGCTGGGCAAAAACTGGGCTTGGATCCAACCAAATTGGCAAACTGCCTCAAGGCCATGATGGAAGATGGCTCGTTGAAGTTGGTGGCTCTTTTGTGCATTAATTTAAATGCCTTACTTTTTCCTTTTTGATAGTTTTTGATATTTAAATTTTTGTTAAATTTATGCTAGAAGTTGGTTCACATTGATGAGCAATAAGTTTTAACGAAATATCAAAATTTTTCATTCTATATTTATTTTAATTTCATTTTATAAACCACAAAATCATAAGTTCATTAATTTAAATATTTTAGCATTGAGGACACAACTCCCTATTTATTAACTGATGAAGATATAATACTGGACATCATTGACAAAGGTTCAGAGCAAAATTTCAATTATTTATTATACTTAATACTTGTAATGCTTAATATGCTAATATTTATCAAATTTTGCTCAAACGTCTTTAGTAACTTTTTCATTTTAGAAAATTATTTCAATGCTTCAGATCCAAACACCAAGGAACCTCTCAATTTGGTCGAGACAATGCGTGTCACGTCACAAATGTTACCTTTCATGCATCAAGACAAAAAACATGACACTTCTGTCAATGTCAACCTTCCAGAAACAATTGCGAACACAAGCAACAGTGTCTCTTCAAATTTAAACTTTGTCTTCAACGCTCTGAAACAAGCCAACGACTTTCTCCCAAAAATTAATTCTCAACTCAAACCTGACTTCAAACCCGTCAAACAAATTCAGAAACTGTCAGATTCAGACACTTCACTATCGCCACTCAGTCCATCTTTTCCGAGCGTCAAAAAGAACGTCAGTTCCGAACGAATCTGCAAAAAGAATCTGCTGGAAAAGAATTCGCTCTCGAAGCTGCTGCCCGGATCGAGGACAGTTTCAGACGAGAGCGCATTGTCTAACTTGTTGATGCCTCATGCAAAATCAACCCGCAAAAGCCAAATTGTTAGTAATCATATGCCTTTCATTTCAACTTCAGTTCTTAGACAGACGAATCCTGCAATTCTCCTTCGACGCTTAAGTACGACGGTCGCGCATCGAGCTGAAGCGACGTCTTTAGCCGAAATCGTTGTCCGCGACGGGAGTGCACCCCTGATCTGTGAAGAAGGAAGCGTAGTTGAAACCACCGAGAATAAAATGATAAATAAATTAAAAGCCGGATCAGAAGATCTCAATTTAATCCCATCTCTGAGCCAAGCAGACAAGGAAATACCCAACCCCACAAATACATCAATAGACAAACAAACAAAACTCAAAGGTTCCCCTAATAAGACAGACGTACCGCAAACAGGCAACGTTGCCAAACCTTATCAATGCGACGTCTGTGGCCGGTCGTTTGCCAGACGATATACAGCTCTCGAACACAGGCGGCTACACAGTGGCGAGAAGCCATACCAATGCGACCGTTGCGGAAAGAGGTTCACAACCTGTGGCGACCTCACGAAACACCGACGGTCGCAACACGGAGCCATCAAGCCGCACGTCTGCTCCATCTGTGGAAAGGAGATGAGCACCGGGCGCGAAGTGGCCGATCACAAACGACTTCACGAAGGCGGGAATCAATGTCCCGTCTGCCAGAAGACCTTCACAAGACTCCACAACATGAAAGAACACTTACGAGGTACTCATCAAGGTTACCGACCTTTTTCCTGTCCGCATTGCGATAAGAAATTTGTTTACTCGGGCAGTCTGCGCTTTCACAAAAAACAGCATCGCTTGTCTGCTCAAGACGAAATGAATTACAAATCTACATCGAAAGAATGCCTAAAGCGCGGAAAATGGACAGACGAATCAAAACACCGCTGCGATCGTTGCGGCATGAAATTCCCGCTCAAGATCGACCTTCTCGAGCACGAACGTTCGCACGTCTACGAGACAAAAGATGGAGGCATCTTGAAATTTTCGAAATGCGATAGAGAAATAAATTCTCAGTCTCTTAAAAACCCGCCGAAATCATGCGTTACTTTCTCAGATTCGGACGAAGTCGCTAGATTTAGCTCTTCTCAACACAATGCATCAGTCATCGAATACGGCCAATCGCCACGTGCATCTGCCACGAACGATGCCATTATGAGGGACAACAGCCAGCTACGGCATCAAGAAAAAATCGAAGTTAGCTCAATTGATGCCCTTCAAGATCACGTTCTGGTCGACCTTGCTCTTTCAAGCATGATTGGCTTTGGTACCGTCGATTAGAGAGCTGCTAATCGACGACGATCATACGTTTTAGAAGTGACTAATATTTTTTTCTGGAATGAAGTGTATGTTTGCTAAGAACTATATTTTCTAAATTTAAACAATTTTCGACAATCAATATCAATACATACGTATTTTTAATTGGCCTTGCGACGGGCCTATTTACTTAACACAATGCGTGAAATCATTGACCCCACGAAAGTTGCGTTTGTGAAAGTGGTTCAAAAGCACTTGAGATAACAAAATTGTTTTGATTCGTTTGCCCGTGATTGGGTGAATTTTAGTGCAAAGTCTGAAAACGTTGATTAAAATAAAAATTAGGCAAGCATAACTTCAAGCTTAGACTCGGTAATGCCTTGTGAGACTCCCTGGCAGATATAAATTATAAATCATATTTGCTTCAACAATTAGAACAGCGGTTCTCAACCTGGGGATCTCCTGACCTTTTTGCCAGGGGTCGCCTAAGACGCTTAAAATTAATTTAATATTTTTTAATATATTACTTGAAATACTTTTTAAGGACACCTTAACCTTACACATAATTTTTTTTTATAGTGCACACATTTTTCGGATATTACATAACATTTAACGTCTCGTCGGAACGTTTGCTGGATGGCAGAGAATCTTGCGGCAATAATATGACGTTTAGCGATTGGCTTGTAGGCTGGTTGGATACTGAGCAGCAACTGAGGTCGGAAATTGGCACAACCAAATTATGTAATTTTATATTGAACATTGTACAAATGAAATGTACATTAGGATAAGTCGTCAAAAAAAAATTTGACTTTGGATAGTGATGAAATGTTGCTCCTGGACTATATTAGTAAGAAGCTATTATTTATTATTATGCTAAAATTAGTATATATTTTTTCGAAATTATTTTTCGTTTTCTATTGCCGCCGGAAGAGGGAAGAAATACCATATATTTGCTATTGTGTCTGATTTTTCTTCTGTGTTTGATTGGTTAAATTTAAATTTATTTCTACACGCAACTACGTATACATCTGAAATAACGTTCTATTAAAGGAAAATTAGTAATTTTACAAACTCTATGCAAACTAGGGCCGTTACTCAAGCACAACTGATTGGTTCCGCTTGCGGCATTGGATGAAACTTCCCGCCAATTACCAAGTGTTAAGGAAGCAATGCCGCATTATTTCTTTCTTCAAACACAACTTCCAAAGAATACTAAGTCAAATGAAATAGTGCTCAAGAGACAGAAATACTGTAATTCCATTTCTTATAGCAAAAGTAGTGCATGAGCATCAGTTGGCAGGGTCGGACTGGCTTAAAAAACTGGCCCGGGAAATTTGGTCGTGGCGGCCCACTTCATAGTTTCATATAAATTTTTTCAATAATTTAATATTTTACTTATTTTCAATTTAATTTAATTTTTATATATTTTTCTTAGTTTTTATAATCACTTCATATAAAATAATAAAACAAACCAAGAGCCACAAACCAAATCATACATTCCTTTTCCAGTCGTTGGTGTGCAATTGACTGTAGCTCACGTTCGTGTTAAAAAATATTTTATTAAAAAATAATATAATTTTTCGTTAAAATTGACGTTATAAATTATTAAAATTGCGTTATAACCATTGACGTCGAAAGCTTATTATATAAATATATTTAGACTCCTTATGTAATGACTTTGCTGTTTCAGTTTGGTTATTTTTAATACAAACTATTATTTGAAGCTATTTATAATCAACGGTAATTTTAGTTAAAACTAAAAATATATTAACTTTCTTTTGGCAGTTGGCGGCTACCGGCCCACCGGGAAATTCCCGGTGTCCCGGCGGCCCAGTCCAAGCCTGTCAGTTGGTAACAGTTCCAATCCTGAATTAGATATTGTGGAAGAGCCTAGTGAATCACTAGTAGTGATGAGGATCCAATTGAGAACACAGAAACTGAGTCTGGTAGATATTTGATGAAGTTTCCCACAGTTGCCATATGATGTGACAGACAATCCATTGCTGCAGATTCTGCAGAAGTAAGAAAATTCATAATTCCTCCTCTGAATGTTGATGCAGAGGATTACCATAGTCTTGTAAATTGGCAAGATCTTCCGAGTACTCATCAACCTATGTTGGAAGATGTAAGTGATGATGAAATTGAAAATGCAATACAAATACTCTGCCTTCCCGTGCCATACCAAAAATGTGGAAAACATTAAATTTGTCAAAGAAGCAACAGCATCAGTTTGTGGAGATGTGAGAAGAAACGGATATATTAGAACAAAACTTCTGTTTGGAAACTATATTTCACATTTTGATTCTTTTGCATTTATGATTACAACACATATGTTTAAATAATTTGCATTCTTATTCATATAAAATGATAGAATCAAATAAATAAAGTCATAATTTATTACTTTATAGTTATTACTAACAAAAATAATCTCTGAATTAAAAAACTATAACATTTTCCTTATTATAGACTAATGACTGATTTTCAATTTCAAGGCGGCAAGTGAAGGCAAAATTATTTTTAACAAATTGTTTTTTATGATAAGGATGCGTTCACATCTCTCGTTCTCTGTTAAGATTTGATTTGTTAGTGAGCATGTTTAATGTTTGTTGCCATTTTGAATTTGGCAAGCACTGTCATCTCACTGAAGCTGTTGCAATGTATAGAAACTCAAGTAATTTTACAAAATAAATTTAAAAACATGACAACATGTCTCATGTTTTCAAATTTAAAACTAACTCGTGCAAGTATGAGATATGCGTAAAAAAAGGTTTTAAAAATAAATTTTCAAATATTTAGAAGTGAGAGGCATAAACAGCGATAATGATTCCCGATTGAAAGGTAACCCAATCAATTTTGTTGTTGGTGTCGCCGCAGCACTTCAAGGCTGCCTGGGGGTCAAGGCGCCAAAAAGGTTGAGAACCGATGACTAGAGCGTCGCTTTTTAACATTCATAGTCACATTGGCGAGGCGATGTATGATTGATTTGAATAAATAACAATTACCGTGACAAAAAATAAAACAGACTCATGGCAGATGGCTTAGAACTGCCGAGGCACTTCGAGACAGGCGACCTCATCCTGATAATGGAGTTGTTTTTAAGTTTCGTTATATCAAGTCACGCACATTCGTCATGAAAATGTGATTCATTCCGAATAATCTAGATCATTTAATTCGAGATTAAATTAAAGCACCAAGTCATAGCGCATCAATAAACATCGTCATAAGTTAGCCATGTCTTTCATTATTCAATTACACAATGAGTAGGCCCAACAATGACATTCACTCGAAACTAAATATTGAGTATTAAGAAATCCACGAGTAAATGTTATCTAAACAAGGCGGTTTGAAGGATTTATTTTTGTTAGGCCATATTGCGCACACGTGAAACGAGTAGTTACACATCTCCAGCCTTCGCAAAAAATATTGAACATTAAATTTTGAGACGGGCCGATCGAAATATTTATTCGTCTGGTATTTTTTCAGCTTTTGCAGCAGCAGAAATTTGATCGTTAGTTGCGCATTAGATTATGAAATGAATTTTTATAAAGTTCTGAATTCTTCACCTTTAAAGGAGAAGGCGAGAACTTATAACTGGTACTTGTGCAATACACCTATTTATTTATTTATTTGACTAAAAAAAATTATTTGATTTTATTGCATAACTAGGATGATTTGGACTTTGCAATATACATCTTTATAAAAGCGAGTAAAGAGGTATAACGCGTGGGACTTTCTCTAAAGATCATCATGTAGGTTGTAACGACTGGTGGTTAATATCATCTACGCTGACATTTCTGAACCTTGTCATTTTGTTTATAGATTTGATTTAGTTGTTTCCAAAATCCTTTCCATGGGTAAAGAAAACAGTTCAAGTGTGAAGTTTGTCATTATTGGAGGAGGGATAGCTGGATTGGCAGCTGCACATAAATTAATCAAGAGTGGTGAAAGAGACATTGTCATTCTTGAAGCAAAAGGCAGACTCGGTGGAAGGATTCACACTGTCAAAAATGGTTTGATTTATATTCTTTTTATTTTATTTGTACACTCCACCAGTGATGACCAGTACTTAAGTACATTTGTTGTACTTGAGTATTTATACTTAAGTCCTTTCATGATTGTGTACTTAGTACTTGTACTTTAAATACATTTTTAATAATTATTAATAAGTACATTTTAAGTACTTTTAAATTTTTTTTTTAAATAATGTAACAGACTCTGACAAATATTTTGAAACACTTCTTCTTTTAAAGAAAAATAAACAATTTTTATTGATAAATGTAAATTCTGTTACACTTGTCTTAACATTGTATGATAACGAATATTATTTCTGGTCAATGAAGGTCCCCAAAAGTACTTGTACTTATACTTAAGTACATTGACTACAACGTACTTGTACCTGTACTTATAAGTACCTTCAGCCCCAAGTACTTTGTACTTATACTTAAGTACATTTTTGGAGTACTTACGGCAACACTGCACTCCACCCAATATATATAGAAAGTACCCATTTTTTAACGATATCTCAACTACTAATTTTAATATGTTATGTAAATAGTGCTAATAAAATTATGTTTTAATTTTGATAAAGTATTATTTTCAAACTTGGTAAAAATCCCTAAAATGTGTTTTTACAGTGCCCAAAAAGTGGGAAGTAAACGTCAAAAGTCAATAATGACAGCAAAAATTTATTTTTTTACACAAAAAGTTACCTAATATAAAATTATGTTTCTTTTCTATTCTATTATTTCAAAACATCTTTGTCCATCAACAAAATTAATTTTTTTTGTAAAGTCTGATTCCAGGCAGTACTGATGGCATCTTCCAACTCTGATTTAGAGTTAAATTGTCTTCCATCTTTGTAAGCAAGTCTGGACAACTTATCCCAAGCATTTTCAATAAGATTAAGGTCAGCAAGCTGACCAGCTCAAAACCCTCATGTTTCTCTCTTGGAAAAAGCTCTTTATCAGTTTGGATGTATGGATTGGGGTATTATCTTGCTGGAATGCAAAATTAGCATCATAGCACATTAATATAATCGGCCGACTTTTGTTTTTCTTGTTGAAAGCCTAGGTCAGTGATTCCATCATGTGAAATCTCTTGCCCTAATCATGACTGTTCCTACTCTACGATTTCTATTGAAAATTGACTACTCTTTTCTGAGGTCATCAGGACCATCAAGATTGAATAATTTTTCATCAGAAAAAATTACATTGGTCAAACCTTCTTTGTTTGATAATACTGTTTTGGTCCACTGAACTCTGTCAACTTTGTGATGTTCTTTCATTCTCTTTTCAAATCTTAAAATATTACTTGCATTCAAATAATTTAAGGCTGTATTCTTACACAAAGTCACATCTAACTCTGTTCTTAGCTGGTTTGCAGAAAATTTACATGAAGATGCTGTTCTCACCAACATTCTCTTTTATTTGGCAAACAATTTCTCCATATTTCCCGGAGATTTCTTAAGTCCATATTCTTTTCATCTATTAATTAGAAATAAAATTTACGGACCTGTTGAGCTCATTACCAGCCTTCGATTTTGAATATTTGGCTTTGCAGAAGGCCTCAATCTGACAAAGGTTTACCTCTACCCATCAATAATAAACTAAAAAATAAATTTCTTAGAAGTATCTTTCTTATATGCCATAGAAACATACTTTGAAGTTCATTTGCACCTTGTTTATTTTATTTTATAGCTCCTAAGCAAACCCCTTTCTATCTTTTTTGATGTAATGTCATAATTTGCATAAATCCCGTTGTTTGATGTTCGAGAATTTTGTATAAAACGTGTCCTTTCTATAATTATAGGGCGGAGTGTATCTGTGAGAACTGGTTGTATTTTGAATTTCACAATTTTGGAAAGTCTTTGTAGAGTTTTTATTGTTTGATTTTTGCTTAACGTAGCCATAACGAGGTATGTTATCAGAGTCACTTCGTTTCAATGGTTATTGTGACATTTTTTGTCGAACGTTGTTGAATTTTTGATGTTTATAATTTTTAGTAACGACCTACGTCTCCCAGACATGAACATTTTAACAAATTTATAACTTGAATTTGATGTGTTTTACAACAGCACAAAATCTGTTCAGTTGAATGGCTTATATAAAACAATTTTTATTTACAGGTGATGGTCCTTTAGAATTGGGAGCTCAATGGATTCATGGAGAAGAGGGAAATGCCCTGTGTGACCTAGCCAGGAATAAGGGGTATCTTTTCAAGTTCAAAGGTATTGTGGTTTGGTTTTAGCAACTATTAGTTATGTTCACTTATGCCATTCTATTTCTGAAAAATGCCTCTGAAAAATGTAGTATCAAACTTGAGCCAAATTAATTGATTTGTACTTCAGAAATAAAATGTGGATAACATAGAAGTTCATCTAAAAACTGAGTTCCTATTTTGCATGTTGCGATCAATTAAACCATTATGAGGAAACAAAGTGTAATGTTTAGACATTATAATAGCACAAACTGGCACAACATTTGTGAATTTTAAAGTGATCATGGGTAGTTATGCACTGCAATAAATTAATTAATGATACTTATAATAGTTAATGAATCCACATTATTCCATAGCATCGTAAGACATATTTTTGTGGAATAAATGTCTAATCTCTTCCTGTGAATTGTGCTACTACGAATTAATGTAGAATAAACAATATTCCTAAAACTGGACAAGGTACTTTATCGATGCAGACAGAGAAACGAGAGAAAAGTTTTGGTTGGATTTCGGGGGCAACGGCGACACTCGCTTTTGCACGTCCGACGGGGGTCGAGTGCCCATGGACCTGATCATAAGGATAGAGAACAAAATCAACGACATACTTCATGAGGCCGAGAAGTACTTCAGAGAGGAGAAAAGAGGTAACTTTAGGAAACTTTTGCTCGGGGAGGTCAGGAACCACATCATGTTTTGTCAGGAAAACTACCTTCAACCGGGCGACAAGATTTTCAACTCGAACCCAGAATACGAGCAGACGAAGGACGGGATCGATTGCGTGCTGGAAAATGAAGACATTTCAGTCGCGGCCTTCGTAGAAAGGCATCTCGCGGACTTCCTCGACTCAGCAGAAGACGAAAAAGCGAAGGAAATCATGTTAGGGATGCTCGATTGGAGGCTGGGCGTCGAAAAGATCAAAAAATCGTGTTCATCTTTGGACGAAATTCCTCTCTCTAGTTGGGGCGATTATTATCTCTGCCCTGGAGAGGAGTTCATGGAACTGGGACCCGGCGGTTACCAGCCGATCATCGACTTTTTCGTGAAAGACATTCCGGCGTCGTGCATCAGACTCGACTCCGTCGTCAAGAAGATCGTCTGGACTTCCGTCGAAGAAACGGAAATCAATTATGCCGACGAGAACTCGGAAGCTGGAGCCTGTAAAGTCGCTAACGTCAATCGAGTCTCGGCGAAACAACACCAACAGAATGCAGGTGGCAAGTCCGGAAAGATAGAAGTTTGTTCGGCCTCTGGAGAGACGCTTCTGGCAGATTATGTCGTGGTCACGCTGCCTTTGGGGGTTCTCAAACATCACTGCCTTCAGAAGAATGAAGAACAGCTCTTCATTCCCAAGCTGCCAAGAAGGAAATTGGAAGCCATCGAGAAGTTGGCTTACGGAACGGTGGACAAGATTTACCTCGAGTTTGAAACTCCATTTTGGGGTCAGGTAAATGAACTAGGATTCCAAATCATCTGGAAAAGAGGGGAGATCATTGAACTGGACTGTCTCCAGAAATGGGGAAGATGTTATGAAGTTAGTGTAATATTGTCATCACATTAATTTTAGTTATATAATAATATTTCATAATAATAATAATATTAACATTAATAATAAGGAATAACTATTAGGTTATTAGTAGTATAGTGATGTTTTATCACTATGAATCTTGAACCTTGATCCCACACTGTTAGTGAGTTAGTTATATAAAACTTGAACTTTGTTACAATAAGGACACCAAGTGGTACAGAGCCATCCAGGGATTCAATTCCTTGTTGCAACACCCCAACTTCTTGTGCGGTTGGATCGCCGGAGCAGACGCCATCGAGATGGAGAAAGAAGACGAACGTTTTGTGGCAGACGTGTGCAGGGAGCTTCTCATTAAGTTCTCAGGCTTGACGAGCGACGATGTTGGAGTGCCGAAGAAAGTTATTAGGTGAGCCAGTCCCTATTGAATACGACTTCCGAATGATGCATCTTGATCATTTTATTTGATTATTTATAAATGCTGCTTGTTTATTAACAATAAATGTCAAAACCTGTTAAATAAATAAATGTTCCACTATTAACAATAATTTATCAATTATAATTTGATTGTTAGAGAAGAATATTTTGACTTAAACATATTTTAAACTCGGCCACCGTTAACACGTTAATTCATTATTCAAAGGACCTGTTGGTACCAGGATCCTTATTCGAGAGGATCTTACAGCTACAGATGTTTTGGTTCATCTGTGGAAAGCAGCAATGATCTTGCCCAGCCATTGCCTTCAATAGAGGTGATTGTAACTGAATTATTAAAATTAATTGAATCTTTGTGATTTAGAATGTCATTCGTTCATTAAGTTATTTAATTTTATTATTATCTACCTAGAATTGTTCACTTCTTAATTAATTAATTAAATACTGATAATTGATTTGTTTTTTGAAGAATCCAAGGCTCCTTTTTGCAGGAGAGGCCACCCACAGCATTCTTTATTCGACCGTTCACGGTGCCCTGATGACTGGCTTCAATCAGGCTTGTACCATGCTCGAACATTCCCAGTCGCAGAGTCAATAAATACCAAATCTATTACATTACCATGTCTTTTTGTGCCGCGGCCTTGTTTAATTCGGTGCAATTTTCTGAATCGATTTAACTAAATTAAAAGCGATTATTGTCAATAAAGTTCACTTAACAATGTTACAACGTATCATATACGTAAAATTCTATTACATCAAATTATGTATTACATTAATAATTAATTATAATAATCAATATTTTAATATTTTTATAATGGCATTCGTTGGATCTTTGAATGCTAGGTCCAAAGTTGGTTTTGTTAAAAAAAAACATGAGTTAATCACTTAAATCACCACTCGGTACATGACATGGCTCCGTCGACAAGTATTTTCGTAAGGCAGCCACCAGCGCTGGATACAAATTCTCCCAATTCAGCAAAGACCTGGAAACGATGGTCATAATTTTGTTATGGAAATCAGCTTTCCGATATTCAACTTGTTATCAATCTTGTGTTCGCACGTCTACGAGACAAAAAATGAAGGCATCTTTAAATTTTCGAAATGCGACGGAGCAATAGACTCACATTCTCAGTCTCTTAAAAACCCGCCGAAATCATGCGTTACGTTCTCAGATTCGGACGAAGTCGCTAGATTTAGCTCTTCTACGATAACTCAACACAATTCATCAGTCAGCGAACTCGGCCAACTGCCAACACTTCTACATACTTTCTCAAATGAGGGTTCCACGCTTGTACACAGTACTCAAGGTGTGGCCTTACTAATGCCTTATACAATCTCAGTATTACATCCTTGTTCCTACTCACTACTGTTCTCTTTATCATTCCCAGTACTCTGTTGCTTTTTTAGCAACTTCCTTTGCACTGTAGAGATGCTTTTCCATTGTTCTGCATTATTACCCCAGATCTCTTTCATGATTAGACTGCTTCAGAATGCTTCCTCCAAATACATATTCAACTTTCGTGTTTTTGCATCCCATATTCATAATGGAGCATTTGCTTACATTGAAAAGCATCCGCCAATCTTCTGCTCATTTGAGTAACTTGTTAAGATCTTCCTGAAGTGTATTCACATCTTCTTGCTTGCTGATACTTCTTGCTACTTTGGTGTCGTCAGCAAACTTGGATAACTTAAATCTTATGCCATCATCCAGATCATTTATATATATGCAGAACAGCACAGGTCCAAGCACCGATCCTTGTGGGACGTCGCTAAGTACTGGTTGTCACTCTGAATAAATTCCTCCTATTCCTACCTTCTGTCTCCTATCTGTCAACCAGTTTGTAAACCAATGTAATAGTTTGCCTTCAATCCCACACGCACTGAGCTTTTTTTGAAGCTTTTGATGGGGCACCTTATCAAATGCTTTTGCGAAGTCTAGGTACACTACATCTACGGCCTTGTCATGATCAACCCACTCATAAATTTCTTCAAAAAACTCAAGTAGGTTAAAACTCAAGTAGGTTAAAAAACTCAAGTAGGCTTGCTAAGAACTACTGTATAGACGGTGTCTTATATTAATTTTTTATCCAAAAGACGCGATGTGGCTTATTTTCGTGGGTTGGTAGCAGTGATGGGTAAAATCACGTTCAGAGTGATTGGAAATCAAAATCAAGATCACCAGACAAAAAGTGATTGGAAATCGAAATCAGGTTCACGCATGTGATTTCACGTTAAAATCAGGTTCACGCATGTGATTTGACGTTAAAATCATCAAAATCAAATCACTTTGACCAAAAAGTGCACGAACTTTTTCAACACTGTCAATTTTCAAAGCTTTTATTAACTTTCAAAAACTTTTGTTTTTGAAACATCGAATCATGTAGTCTGTTCCTTCTTGATGTTTCAATCAGTCCTGCCGAACTAAATAACCTCTCTAGTAGCTTATGGTGGCAGCTTTGTATTATAGCGCACAAAGTGACTAGGGGCGTTCAGGTTAGCCGAATTGCATACGGCGGTAATGGCAACAGTCGTAATGTGTGGTGTTCGAAACCCAGCCTGCACTGACACCAGTTCCCTTGGGAAGGACCGCTATATAAATGGTTACAAGCGCCTCTGACGCTATGCATATGGCGCTATATAAATAAATGAAGTTACAACAAAGATTTTTTTGACTAGGCTTGATTCAAGACTAGAGAGATGACATTCCGCATCAGACAAATAATTCATCATATTGGTGCGGATACTGTTTGCCTTGTTAACAGTGACTTTTTGCAAGTCAGACTGATGATCCTCATAATATCCGTAATATTCATTGTCAAGGACTATTTCTAAATGTTGATCCTGATCAGCTGGTGCAGAATTCGTTCTACGTAAAAACACTTCTAATACTAGTTCCATAAGAATTGTTTGTCATATATTCAGTTCCAACATACATCGTGTGTCATACATCCTTATATTTAAAAAAATTTATTTTTCATGTAGCTAAGAATGTAAAAAGCATTAGATGGCGTAGGAAATTGTTGCACGTCTCGATCCTGATATCGACTTATTAACACAATCAATACATTTAGCTACAACTTTGTCAGCTTCCTCACTTGTAATTTTTTAAGGAAGCGGCGGCAATTCACAAGCGGTTTTATCATTATCAGCAATTTTACAACTTTCGTTAACCATGAGGTCGGAATAGCACCAACAACAACAATACAAGTTAATAAAAGGAAGTTGCATCGATTATCGACTGATAATGTCATAAAGAAAGATATTATATATTTAAAAAAACTAAATTTTGAAATTTAAATTTTATATGATTTCGTGATTTTTACATATTAAAAAAAATCATCAATCATCAAAAATATGATTTAAAATAAAAATCAAAATCGCACAACACACGATGATTTTGAATCAAATCATAAAATCACAAAAGTGATTTTATTTCGTGATTTTAAATCACTTGATTTGAAATACTACCCATCACTGGTTGGTAGGTTATATTTTCATAATCAACAAGCCAGCACATTTTTTCATACAGTTTATTAAGCTACAAGAAGCATGGTTTTAAGCATTTATTAATAAAAGTAATATTTTGCAAGAATGTTAGAAAAGGCGACTCCGTTAATTTCAAATCCTAACCTTTCGCAAGAGTTTCTAACCCTTCAATTATAGATTATTTTTAAATTAGTCGAATACAGTTATATATACATTACAACATTACAAATCTCCAAACTCTGATCTCCTGTCTGAATTGTTTGCGAATCCATTTCCCGCAGAACCTCTATTTAGCAGCGAGAAAACTCTCCTTAAACTAGTATTTTTGTCTCTTGCCCCATTGGTAACAGTTGTGTTCTGTCAGTGATTTCATGCACTGATTTCTTAACCCGACTTGAAACTTCTCACAGGTTAAGCTTCACAAGGTTTCCGATTCACACTTGTCTTAGCATTTTCCTCGTCCAAACTGTTAACTGAGGTCATCACACTCTGTTGATCACTCGGATATTCAATTTATTTTCTTTACAGAAGGCTGTAACATTCTTGTCACATGAGTGTTCCACGATTCCTTTCTTGCAGTCATTGGAATAGCTTTTTCTTTTTGAACTCATCTTGCCGAAATAATTAATGGCAAATCTATCACACATAGGCTTGATTATTTTCCGGGTAAACACGGCATATTTTCTAAATTTAAGCAATCTTCGTCAATCAATATGCAAGACGTACCCAATACATACGTATTTTTAATTGGCCTTGCGACGGGCCTATTCACCTAACACAATGTGTGAAATCAATGACCTCATGAATGTTGTGTTTCTGAAAGAGGTTCGCGAGCACTTGAAATAAAAAAATTGTTTTGATTTTTTTGCCCGTGAGCGGGTGAATTTTAGAGCAAAGTCTGAAAACATTAGTTGGAATAAGAATTAGGCAAGCATAACTTCAAGCTTTGGCTCGGTAATGCCTTGTGAGACTCCCAAGCAGATATAAATTATAAATCATACTTACTTCAACAATTAGAGCATCACTTTTTAACGTTCACAGTCACGTTGGCGAGGCGATGTATGATTGATTTGAGTAGAATAACAATTACATTGACAATAAAAAATAAAACAAACTCGTGGCAGATGGTTTAGAACCGCCTCGACAGATCGAGACAGGCGACCTCATCCTGATAGTGGGGTTGTTTTTCCGCAGTATCAGGTCAGGCCCACTCGTTATGAAAATATGATTCATTCCGAATAATCTAGATCATTTAATTCGAGATTAAATTAAAGCACCAAGTCATAGCGCATCAATAAACATCGTCATAAGTTAGCCACGTCTTTCATTATTCAATTACACAATGAGTAGGCCCAACAATGACATTCACTCGAAACTAAATATTGAGTATTTAGAAGAAATCCACGAGTAAATGTTATCTAAACAAGGCGGTTTGAAGAATTTATTTTTGTTAGGCCATATTGCGCACACTTGAAACGAATTGTTACACGTCTCAAGCCTTCGCAAAAACATTTTGAGCATTAAGTTTTGAGACAGGACGATCGAAATATTTTATCGTCTAGTATTTTTTCAGCTGGAAAAACGTGACTTTATCACGTGCTAAATAAAATCGCAAAATTGGGTCGTTAGTTGCGCAATAGCTTGACGATTGTAAAATGAATTTTGATAAATTTCCGATTTCTTCATCCTTAAAAGAGGGAGAGAGCACGTATAACTGGTACTTGTGCAATATACATCTTTATAAGAGCGAGTAAAGAGGTCTAGCGCGTGGGACTTTCTCTAAAGATCATCAGGTAGGTTACATCGACAGGTGGACATTATCTTCAATATAATATCGTTTATGACATTTCTGAATGTCATTTTGTTTATAAATTTGATTTAGTTGGTGCCGAAATCGTTCCCATGGGTAAAGAAAACAGTTCAAGTGTGAAGTTTGTCATTATTGGAGGAGGGATAGCTGGATTGGCAGCTGCTCATAAATTAATCAAGAGTGGTGAAAGAGACATTGTCATACTTGAAGCAAAAGGCCGACTTGGTGGAAGGATTCACACTGTCAAAGAAGGTTTTATTCATATTCTGTTATTTGATGTTTCAGACTTGAGAAGTGTATATGTGAGAATTTGTTTTTATTTTTTTTTAAACTTTTTAAAGTTTTATTTTTATTGTTTGATTTGTGCTTAACATAACAATAATATGAGTACGTCGTCAAAGCATCGGTTATTTTTATGGACATTTTTGTTTGTTTGACATTGTTGAATTTTTAATGGTCACCATCTTACAGTAACAACCTGTGGCTCCAAGATATGAAGATTTTAAGAAATTTGTAACTTGAGTGTGATGTGTTTTACATCCAAATAAAATCTCTTCAGTTTAACTCTTTTCACTGAAGTTGAATGGTTTCCATGAATTTTTATTTTCAGGTGATGGTCCTTTGGAATTGGGAGCTCAGTGGATTCATGGAGAAGAGGGAAATGCCGTGTACGACCTTGCCAGGAACAATGGATATCTTTTCAAGTTCAAAGGTATTGTAGTTTGATTTTAGCAACTAATTAATTGAAACTTGTTCAATTCTTTGTTGCTCGTTTTTGAGGATGTTGTTTCAAACTCATTCCATTGGATTCTTTGATTTTGGACCCCAGAATAAGAAATGTACATCTTCTTTAGAAAAATCAAATCTCATCCATCTGAGTCCCTATTTCATTTGTTAGAAATCAATGAAACCATTATTAGGAAACAAAGTGAATTGTTCACATTGTATAAGAGTACTAGTGATGCCCTTGTGAATTCTAAAGAGGTTATGTAAGCATAAGTGGTTAAGCACTACAATAAATTAAAAAGTGGTACTTATACTTTGTCAAGGCATTCACATTACTCCTTAGAATTGTGTAATGTATCTTCTGAAAGAGTGTTACTATAATGTAACAAAAATGCAGAATAAACGACATTCCTAAAACTGGACGATGTACATTATCGATGCAGACGGAGAGACGAGAAAAAAGTTTTGGTTGGATTTCGGAGACAACGGCACAAAATTCGACAGCGACACACGCTTTTGCACATCCGACGGGAGTCGAGTGCCCATGGACCTGATCAGAAGGATCGTGAATAAAATCAACGACATACTTTACGAGGCCGAGAAGTATTTCAGGGAAGAGAAGAGGGACAACTTTAGGAAACTTTTGCTCGGGGAAATCCAGAATCACCTCATGTTGTGTCAGGAAAACTACCTTCAACCAGTCGACAAGATTTTTGACGAGGACGCAGAATGCGAGCAGACGAAAGACGGAATGGATTGCATGCTGGAAAAAGAAGACATTTCAGTCGCAGCCTTCATAGAAAGACATCTCGCAGACTGCCTCAGCTCGGCAGAGGATGAAAAGGCGAAGGAACTCATGTTGGGGCTGCTGGATTGGAGACTGTGCGTGGAAAAGTCTGAAAACTCGTGCTCATCTTTGGATGAGATTCCTCTCTCCAATTGGGGCGAATATTATCTCTGCCCTGGAGAAGAGGGGGTGGAATTGGGAAGGGATGGGTACCAACCGATCGTCGACTTCTTCGTGAAAGACATTCCGTTGTCGTGCATCAGACTCGACTCCGTCGTCAAGAAGATCGTCTGGACTTCTGTCGGCGAAGCAGACGACGAGTTCGTCAATTACGCAGACGAGAACTCGGAAGCTGGAGCCGGCAACGTCGGTTCATCCAATCAAGCGTCGACGAGATTTTGTGGAGGCAGACGCAGACATTCTCGCAGCAGGAACAGCTCTAGTACCGACAAGTTGGGAAAGATCGAAGTCCGCCTGGACTCGGGAGAGATGCTGCTGGCAGATTACGTCATGGTCACGCTGCCTTTGGGTGTCCTCAAGCATCACTGCCTCCAGAAGAAAGAAGAACAGCTCTTCATTCCCAAGCTGCCGAGAAGGAAATTGGAAGCCATCGAGAAGTTGGCTTACGGAACGGTGGACAAGATTTACCTCGAGTTTGAGACTCCATTTTGGGGTCAGGGAAATGAACTGGGATTCCAAATCATCTGGAAAAGAGGGGAGATCATTGAACTGGATTGTCTTCAGAAATGGGGAAGATGTTATGAAGTTAGTGTAATATTGTCATCATATTACTTTTATTACAGAATAATAATAATAATAATAATAATATTACTATATTATTAATAATATTTAATAATCCCTACGAATCTTGGTCTCACACTGAGTTACTGAAAATGTGTCATTTGTTCGAATCAGGACACCAAGTGGTACAGAGCCATCCAGGGATTCAATGCCTTGCTGCAACATCCCAACTTCTTGTGCGGTTGGATCGCCGGAGCAGACGCCATCGAGATGGAGAAAGAAGACGAACGTTTCGTGGCAGACGTATGCAGGGAGCTTCTCATTAAGTTCTCAGGCTTGACGAGCGACGATGTCGGAGTGCCGAAAAAAATCGTGAGGTGAGTCGATTATTGGACTGTTGTTTGTTATTAATAATAAACATAAAAATATGTTAAATAATTAAGTTGATATTAATTATATGTTTAAATATCAGTAATAATTTATTAATTATAATTTAATTATTAGAGAAGAGTATTTTGCCTTGAAATTATTTTGAACTCGCATGTAAATTTTCAAAGGACCTGTTGGTACCAGGATCCTTATTCGAGAGGATCTTACAGCTACAGATGTTTTGGTTCATCTGTGGAAAGCAGCATTGATCTGGCACAACCATTGCCTTCAATAGAGGTGGTTGTAACTGAATTATTAAAACTAATTTGAAGTTTTGTGATTGTCACTAGTTTATTAAAACTAATTTAGGCATTGTAATCTAGTAATATCAGTGGAGCATTGAGTTAGTTGCTTCCTATTATTATTATTATTATTATTATTATTATTATTATTATTATTATTATTATTAGGATTATTATTATTAGTATTATTATTATTATTATTATTATTATTATTATTATTATTATTATTATTATTATTAGATTATTATTATTATTTATTATTATTATTATTATTATTATTATTATTATTATTATTATTATTATTATTATTATTATTATTATTATTATTATTATTATTATTATTATTAGTATTATTATTATTATTATTATTATTATTATTATTATATTATTATTATTATTATTATTATTATTATTATTATTATTATTATTATTTATTATTATTATTATTATTATTATTATTATTATTATATTATTATTATTATTATTATTATTATTATTATTATTATTATTATTATTATTAAAATTATTATGATTATATTATTATATTATTTTTGTTATTATCTACTTCTTCATGAATTACTCATTAATTTCTTACTAGTTAATTAGTTACCAATTCTTGATTTGTTTTTCTAGAATCCAAGACTCCTTTTTGCAGGAGAGGCCACCCACAGCATTTTTTATTCGACAGTGCACGGTGCCATGATGACTGGCTTCAATCAGGCTTGTACCATGATCAAACATTCCCAGTCGCAGAGCCAAAAGTTGCCGAATTGATTACCAAATCTTTCCGCATCGTTGAACTCCGGGGCCTTGTTTTGTTCAATGGGGTGTTGTCGCATTTTTTGAATCGATTTAATTAAATTACTAGTAATCCAAAATTATTTAAGTGCACTTGATGTTGATACAATGTATCTCCAATTTTTTCAATTCTTAGTGCCTGTGACCCTGGGCAGTGTGTGCTCATGAGTTTATTTAGTTAGGAATTAGATGTCAGTATTTGGTGAATGTTGGATTTTGTTAATCCATTATGGCCTGATTTAAATCATCAGTTTTAGATTTGTGGCTAGCTCTTGGCTGCAATGCATATTGTAGCATCCTTATTCTACTTAAAGATTTAGGTATTTTTATTTTGATCTTAATATTTGTATGTCATGCTTAATGTTTCAAGCCACTGTCAGTTTCCTTCTATGGTATTACATGATTCAGATTTTACTCAAGCATGAAAGATTTATTACCTTATTACCATTTCCATTATACGCCAGGATGTTTTGCATTTCTGGTGGCTCGCTTCGGATCAGATGCACCTTAAGCTGTCGGAATCTTTGTACCCTTCGTAACTCTTAAACTCCACACCATGTAGACCACGGCAAGAAAGTGCCTTTCGTGTTGATCTGAGCTTCATTTTGTTTTTGCAGCTGCACGCTCGAGATTTTGTTCGCCAAAAGTTATTCAATCATGACTCGTTGTGCCGACCGATTCTTCGCATTTCTTAGTTTCGCTTTCCTTGTTTGCCATCAACCCTGAATCATTAATTAAACACTCACTGGTTATACGTGTAGCACGTAGATGTGGATTCCATTTTTGAAGTACTTAACCTTTACCGCTTGATTGTTTATGGCACTTTCTATTTTTTATTTGAAGCCACAATAATAATTACAATAATTCAGGTCCCATTGATGACATTGTATTGACCATATACCATGCAATAATTTGTCATGATGAGCCAGTGGATTACATTCAAAGCCTTCTCATGTTTGTAGCTTTTTTGTGGCATTGGCGGCAATCAGATGGATATTTTGGATCTTTTAACGATAACTGTCGAGTCGATACTAAGATGATTAGAACACATCTAACATGCACAAGGGACTTTAATCGAACGAATAAACTGTGATTAGAAGGCTTACTTGCTTATGCTGTAATTGACTAAAATTATTTAGAATGCGGTGGTAATGTGTTGGTTGGCGATAGGGATCGACCGGGGTAGGGGGTAGCCAGGGTAGGGTGGTGTGGCGAGCCACTGACCTTTTGATATCCTTGATAGACCATTGGTATCCAGCGGTCTACTCCACCGTAGGCGGGAACCCATACTTTGTAATCTAGTAGAGTGTAACCTTTCTGCCACTTTCCTGAAGATCTGAAATTAGCGGTGCGACCGGCTCACCAGTAGGTGCTTTGGGCGTTTGGAGTGCAGGTTAGCCTAATGGGTTACGTGCCTGCATACGGCAGTGATGGCAACATTCGAAATGTGTCGTGTTCGAAACCCAGCCTGCACTGCCACCAACGCTATATAAATAAATGGTTCCAAGAAGCGACTCTGACGCTACGCATATGGCGTAAATAAATGAAGTTGCATGAGTTAAACAATGCAGCTAGAACTAGCAGCTAGTTCGATGGAACTTATGCAGATGTGTCGTCCTGAAACTTATGTCCGCATTTTTTCGGAATGTGAATCTCGACTTCTGCTTTACTGTCCTTCGTCTTTAAGGCATAGCAGAGGAGGCTTCCCTAAAGATTCTCTATTTACTCCCTAGCTACCAGCATCATTCCAGCCTTCAATTGGGGATAAATATTATTTCTGCAAATAATACTTTTTTGTGAATATTTAATCTAAACGCTAAAAGCCTGAGCAATAAATTATATGCTAGCGAATGCTCATAGCGACAATAAAGCAACGCTAAGTAATGTAGCAAGCCGTCATCTTTCTAATCACAAAAGTATTTTTTATTGCTAATTAAGCATTTATTCGGGTAACAAGGACGAATATTTCTTAATCTAATTGAATCGATAAGTTGAATGAGACCTCTAGCGAATGAATATTTTATTGCGTAACGTGTTATAGCCGATAAAATTATAGTAAAAACACTTATTGCACCATTGGTATTTAATAAATTATAATTTTATTAAAAAATCTGAAGAGGCGGTTAATTTTTCAAAACAAATGGCGGATATGAATCTTCTAATGTATGCTGTATTTTGCTAAGACTTTGGTCTTATAAGTACGCTCGGTTGATTCGCTCCACGTTCTTTCGTGACTTATTTAGAAGTGCTTCCTTTATTTGTTCTTACTTGTCAAAATGGTGAAAATAATCAAAAATGTGGTAAGTTATTCTGTTTCAATTCTGTAAATTTCTTTTTCTGCTTTACATTTTGTTTATCATGCCTAGTTTGATATGATTCATGAAGATTTACATAATTTATTTTTTGAAGGATCAATTGCAAGAGGAAATAAACGCGGCTAGGTCCAAAATTATTATTCTCGATTTTTTTGCTGAGTGGTGTGGACCTTGCAAAGCAATTTCTCCAAAATTGGAGGTAATTTGATTTTTTCTTTTGTTTTATGCGCCAGTAATTTTTTTAAAACAATTCAGTTATAAGATGTCTAAACTGTTTTTTGTAGGAGTGGGCCAAAACATTTAACAATATTGTGGTCTTGAAAGTTGATGTGGATGAATCTGAGGTTTGAGCACATATGACTTAAATTCATAGCAGTGCATTATGTTTTATTTGGCTCTTTGTTATTCTAGTGCTTAGCAGAAAAATATGAAGTATCTGTCATGCCAACATTCATTGTCCTTAAGAATGGAGTTGTGGTCAGTAATGTTTGTTCCTCTCTAAAGTTTTGAACTTGATTTAAATCCTTACAACTTTTTGTTAAGGCCGACACTTTGATTGGGGGAGATGCAACCAAAGTGGAGACACTCTTTAAGAAATATGACAAGGAATGTGAGGCCTAACCACAAACTAACCTCTTATTTCTTATTGGCTTATCTAATTTAGAACATTAAAATTGTACTTTACTCAATTGGTAGTGAAGATAATCATTTTTTAATGTTATCTATGTTGATTTACCTCAGAGTTCTCAATTTGAGCTGTATATTGTAGCAAGGTCAAATTCGTTACGTAAACACCCGATATGAATAAGCCTAGTGAACAATAAGTGCCCTGATATTGCATTGCTGGGGTGGAATTAATAAGAGACATTCTCATTTCTTGTGAGTGTCTGCTGCATTGGTATTGCGGGGGCTTGAGGGACGATTGAACATTGCGGACAACAAAACTGTTCGCACAATCGAACGTGTTGCGTAAAATGCGTGAATGTTCTACCATAATGACATGCCTTAAGGGCCTTTAATTGCTTTTAGTGTTTAACTGCTCAACAGAAGCATGTCACCAACAGGCCACCTCCAGTAATTTATGCTCTATTAGGAGAGTCTGATCTAGGCTAAGTTAGCAGGCAGTGAATTTTAATAAACATTGCGAGAGGTAAATTATATTTGCCGTGAACATTCGTGGAACGCGACCAACTATTCTTGCGCCTGAGTAATTTTAGGAGATTACTTGAGATAGTAAGGCATCTGCAACGCAAATCCATTTTTTAGACTGTCTGTCAAGTCTGAAGCTATAAAGTAGTAAATTATTTCCTTATTAAATCCAATCTGTTCAAATTCAAATAGAGATATATTACACCCTTGCTTTGTCTGCCTTTACGAATCACCTCGGCGAACTTCCTAAGTGCTTTTTAGGAAGCTTGAATAATATGCAATAACGAGTTATCATTTAAATTAAAGAAAGGGACAAAATCTGCAAGGGGGGAGGCCCCTCCCTGATTTTAGACTAGACGCAAAAAAGGTCATTGGTCATCTCATATTTTACGAGGGTTTGCAAACCTCCCCCTTGGAGAAAACTGAAATGACTGTAAAGAAAAAGCAGTTGGTTGTGCTGTGGTAGGTTTGAGGCTAGGATTTTCACAGAATATATCAAGTTCTTTATTTACTTAAGTGTCTGCTGGAAGAATTACAAAGAATGATTGCAATCATGAAGAGACGCTTAGAAATAGGAGGCACTCAGTATTCAGCATTAAACGAAACAAACTGGAATAAAAACAAAATGATTTGTCTTAGAGTTCGGGAGATGGCTGAAATTTTGAATCGTTTTGCATTAATCATAGACCGAAATAGTAACAACGTGACGCAATTTAAAGTAATGATTGAGGTTTAAAAACATGTTTTAAAATTAATATTATCAAGTTCTACGTTTTATCGTTTTTGATAGAGAAGGATAAACAAATATTTAACTAGTGGTAACACAAAATTTTATGGTAACATATTATGAAAAACGTAATCTTTACATTTAAAAATTAAAAATTTTAGATGAAAATCATTCAGAAATTAAAAAGTTCGAGTGATAATTCTTTTTCACTGCATGCTGTTATTCTTGTATATCGTTCTGTCCGTTGACGCCATATTGCAAATTGTAAACAATATAAAATGTCTAAAAGGCCTCGTATTGACGTTGGAGATTCTTCATCAGTTAAAAGAAAGTAAGATAAATTTTAGATTTTTACCGATTTGAGTATTTTGAATTTTTTCTTCATACAAGTCCCCATGGGCTGGCATCGCCAGAGCCTTACATTTATTATAATTAATTTTGATTTCGATATTATTATCAGGCCTGATGAAGATTACAGAACTCAGCCACCTGCTGGTTCGAAGCCCAAAGACAAACCATCCACAGTGACTCCAGCCGCGAAACCCGTTTTAACCACAAATCCTTTTTCGGGTGAATAGTACAATGATGATTCGTTATTTCGGAGTTAAATACATTCATTAAACAATTTGTCGGACGTTCCATGATAATATCTACATGTTTCTTTAACGTGCTTACATACTATTTCAGGTCTGCCATTCACTCCAAAATACTGGGAACTATATAGAAAAAGGACTAATCTTCCTGTGTGGGAATATAAAGAGAAATTCATTGACACTCTGAATAAGAATCAAGTGCTGGTTTTGGTGGGAGAGACAGGATCTGGTAAAACGACACAGATTCCTCAATGGTGCTTGGAATGGGTCAGATCTCGTTACCAGAAAAAAGGTGTCGCTTGTACCCAGCCGAGAAGGGTGGCAGCCATGTCGGTTGCCGCTCGTGTAGCAGACGAAATGGACGTGAAATGCGGTCAGGAAGTTGGTTATAGTATAAGATTTGAAGACTTTACCTCCCCAAAAACAATACTCAAATACATGACCGACGGTATGTTGCTGAGAGAGGCCATGTCTGATCCTCTCCTCGAGGCCTACGGAGTGGTCATGTTGGACGAAGCTCACGAAAGGACATTGGCCACTGACATTCTTATGGGCCTGCTGAAAGAAGTCTCGAGGCAAAGGGCTGACCTTAAGATCGTAGTCATGAGTGCAACCCTTGATGCAGGAAAGTTCCAGCACTACTTTGACAATGCCCCCCTGATGAGCGTACCTGGCCGAACCCATCCCGTGGAAATCTATTACACCCCCGAGCCAGAGAGAGACTACCTCGAGGCATCCATTAGGACGGTCGCACAAATTCACATGTGCGAGGAGAACGAGGGAGATATTCTTCTATTCCTTACTGGTCAAGAAGTAAGAATGATATTTTATTCACATATAATATCACATCATATTTATTGAGATTGTAATGATCTTTGTTCAATTTTACAAATAGTATTGTGTTTTTTTATTAATTGCCAATACTGACATTTACGAAATTGCAAGGAAATCGATGATGCATGCAAGAGGATTCAAAGGGAGATTGACAACTTAGGACCTGAAATAGGTGAATTAAAGTGCATTCCACTGTACTCCACCCTTCCGCCAGCCATGCAGCAGAGGATCTTCGAGCCTGCACCCCCGAAACGACCGAATGGTGCGATTGGCAGAAAGGTAAACAAAACTAGATTTGATTTCATCCTTGCAAATCTAACCCTTTACAAGATGGCCATCATTACACTAATTAATTTATTAAAAATTACAGGTGGTTGTGTCAACCAACATTGCAGAGACATCTCTTACCATAGACGGAGTCGTCTTTGTCATCGATACTGGATTTGCCAAGCAGAAGGTTTACAACCCAAGAATTCGAGTGGAATCTCTTCTGGTCACTGCCATCAGCAAGGCCAGCGCTCAGCAGAGGGCCGGCAGAGCCGGTCGTACCAGGGCCGGAAAGTGCTTCCGACTGTACACGGAAAAGGCCTACAAGGACGAAATGCAGGATAACACGTACCCCGAGATTCTGAGGTCGAACTTGAGTTCCGTGGTTCTCCAGCTGAAGAAGCTCGGAATAGACGATCTCGTCCACTTTGACTTCATGGATCCTCCGGCTCCAGAGACGCTCATGAGGGCCCTCGAACTTCTGAACTACCTGGCGGCCATAGACGACGAAGGAGAGCTGACTGAATTGGGTTCCATGATGGCAGAGTTTCCTCTCGATCCTCAACTCGCCAAGATGGTCATCGCGAGCTGCGACTACAATTGCTCCAACGAAATCCTCTCCATCACCGCGATGCTCTCCGTTCCTCAGTGCTTCGTCAGGCCGACCGAAGCCAGGAAGCAGGCGGACGAAGCCAAGATGAGATTCGCTCACATCGACGGCGACCACCTCACCCTTCTGAACGTCTTCCACGCGTTCAAGCAGAACGGCGACGAGTCCCAGTGGTGTCACGACAACTTCGTCAACTACAGGTCGCTGAAGAGTGCAAACGAGGTGAGAACGCAGCTGGCCAGGATCATGGACAGATTCAACCTCAGAAGATCGAGCACGGACTTCAGCTCCAGGGATTATTACCTGAACATCCGGAAGGCTCTCGTTTCCGGCTTCTTCATGCAGGTCGCCCATCTGGAAAGAACCGGTCACTACCTGACCATAAAGGACAACCAGGTTGTGCAGCTTCACCCCTCCACATGCCTTGATCACAAACCTGAGTGGGTTCTGTACAACGAGTTCGTGCTAACCACGAAAAATTACATAAGGACGGTCACGGACATAAAACCCGACTGGTGAGTTTACCAAATCAAACTTTACCAAATGCTTTTGAGTTCATTTTAAGAGGCCATGTAATATTTGTATTTTTCTTCCAATTCCAGGTTGATCCAGATTTCCCCGCAGTACTACGACCTTTCCAATTTCCCCCAGTGTGAAGCCAGGAGAGTTCTAGAAAAACTGATTGCAAAAATGGAAACAAAGCAGTATAAGGAGGGCTTTTGAAAATTGTTGATGTGACTTCTGCCCTGAACTCTCTTGAGACAATGTTTTTAAATCAATAAACTGACAATCTTAGGAATGTTGTTGTCAACATGTTATTGGATGAAAAAACAATTCATTTGAAGGTCTGATAATTCGTACAAATGTAGTGAAACATAATCTGGGAATTGTTAGAGCATGTGGAGTTTTAAAATTGTATTTATTGAAACTTTCTGATGTATTATCTTTCATTTGGTAATTCACTAGTTTTGTGACCCGTTATTTGCAGCTGTTTCTTATTGTGGCAAATTTTAAGAATTTGTTGAAACTCCCTGTCAAAAAGAAGAAAAAGTTACGCCCTTTCTGTAGACAGCAATTTAACAGTTTTAACTAACAAAACAATTTAGTGCCGCAATCTAGCTCGGAAAATGTCGCTAAAAGACCATTGAGGCCCCTCCAAACACTGGATTCAAAATTCTCACTTGCAATTTATGGCGCGAACCGTTATGGTAGCTCTATTTTACGATATTTTAAATACGTTCATAGGTTATTGGGATTGTTGTCCGCATTATGATAACCCACTCCTCCCGCTGCCCACGAGCACTTTGTTCGGGCCCCCTCTCGGATGGATGGTCCCTAAGTGAAACAGGGTGAGCTGAGCTTAAATTAGATGATATGGGGGTAAGCATATCAGAAAAATATTTGTATGTCAAGCACCAAAAAATTGATTGCTTTTTCAACAACATAAGATCGAGAAACTGTCTTTTATTTCAAAAACAACTGGATGCAATCAACGCTTTTTTTGTCACTGCCAGGTCTCATCCAAAGTTTCGACTATAGATTGAATCTGAAGCACACAATTGGGGATTTATTAATTATTAATAAATAAATAAATGGAATATCGTGTACTTACATCCACATGTTCATGCTGTTCCTTTGCAGACTCTTTCTGATGGAGCTCTGCTTTATCACTTGTGATAAAGTCATCTGAGACTTTGCTTCTTTTTGCATCAATTTGCTCTTTCTCTTCATCAACTTCATGTCTGAGTTTCCTTTTCCCGAGGCCTTTGATTGGTGTCTCCACCCTTGCTTGATCCACTGTTTCGACTTTTTCTTTTGTTGCATCTCCCTCATTACCATCTGGAGTTCTTCCTTGATGAAGTACATCATCAGTCTCTTTGTTTTTGGAATCACTTTCTGCCAATTCCTTCTCAACGTCACTATCCGTCTCGACATAATCATCATCGTCGTCCCCACAAATGACATCATCTTCAACAGTCTCATCATTTTTTTGGTCGACATTCTCTTCAACAGCAATCTCCTTTTCCACCAGCTTGGCTCCATCCTTCTCGATTACGTCAGTGCACGTTTTTTCCGCGATCTTCTCGTCTGTGGCTTCAGCAGCATCACCAGCATCATTCATGGAAGTATTGTCCTGTTTCTCAGCTGTTATGTCAATAAAGGTTGGAAGAGTAGATACATCGTCTTCTTCCATCTCCTCCATCGGTATAATGTCATTTTCCGTTACTTTTTCTGCTGCTGACAGTGAGCCAGCAGTCGGCAAATGTCTTTCGTGATCGATCGTGAAGCTCAACCATTGCAAGGTCTGTCTGCAGAGTTGTTGGACCTTTTTTGATGAAGTGACAAAGGATCAAAATCAAGCATTAAACTCTAATTTGCAGGCTATAGATTTAAAAGTTTTTAAATTTAAATACATTTAAACGCTTGAAAATCTCAGCGCAAACAAAGTACCTCACGATCCGATGCTGAGTGAGAGCCGGTCCTGACGATCTGACAAGCAGCATTGAATGCCTCGGTGTCCCTGAGCAGTGGCAGACTGATCAGAGAACCAAGGAGCTGGTAAACAGCTTTCTTCACTTCAACGGAGTTGTAGATGCCAATGGACGACGAAGCCACACTGAGCGGATTGGCATCCCACAGACCTTGAAGCTTTCTCACAAGTGGTATGATGAACCTCCAAACGGGCTGCAAAATTATGTATTTAATGTATCGCTATTATTGAAATATCTTTAATTAAGTAATCATTATATGAATATAGTTATCTATTATTAAATATTAAATTAGCTAATATAGTTAGTTGATAATAACATAATACTAATTATATACTGACACAACCAAATTATAATATTATAATGAGTAAGAGTTTGACTTACCATTACCATGGCATTCATAATGGACTGCCTCTTGGATTCCTCACTGGGTACGATTGGATAAACAGTCTTGTCTTCTGTGAGGATAGAGAGCTGCAAAAGCTTGCTGTCGCATGTGATGAAGCAGTTTAGAGCTGGAATTTAATTTGTTTTAATATTAATAATTTAATAGCAATAATAATGTGTTATCAAAACTGAGATGAAATAATATATCATTAGGCAAATAAACCAATTTGCTAATTGTATTGTTATGCTAAGGCTGGAAATCTAAAATCATAGCATTTAATTAGTCCATTAGTTAATTTAATTAATACATTTAACTTATAATTTATTATTCTCAATGTAATACTAGACAACAAACCTTCGAGGGCAGCAACACACATATCTATTTCATCACTATTGGCCACTTGTCTACGTCCAGTTTGTAATTGGTCGTTGGGAATCAAATCGAGGTTTTTGCCTCTCTTCTTTTTCTTGGAGTAGACCTCGTGCGAAGAGGCAGAAATCTTCATCTTGTTGGCAATTGTGGTGCTCGTGTCGGCGATCACTATGGGAAAGATGCAGTCCTTCACGGACGCTTTGATGACGGACTCCAGTGGAGTCATTGAAGAAGGGAAGATGTTGTAGAGGAAGCACAACTTCAGGCAGATGTAAACAGATTTTCTCAAGGAACTGGAAAATTGAGAAGCTATTAATAATCATCAACGATATATTTGTTTATTACTATTTAGTAATATTATTAGTATTAGTAATATCGTCAAAATGTCCGACCAGAATCGAGGTTTCTCGTCGGTTGCTTTGCGACCGGTGTCCCTGAGAGTTTGGTTCATGTAGTCGAAGATGAGGCTCGAGTTTAGTGCAATGACCTCACAGTACCTGGGTGCATTAGAGTTCAATTAGAATTAATAATGTAATTTATATTTTTGTTGCCAGAAAATCCCAAATAACCATTGAAATAATTGAATTAAAAGTAAAATGAATTGAAATAATTAATTTAAAGATGAAATTAATAGTTTATTTAAACTTAACAAGTTTAAACTTAAAGTTAATAATAAATTAATAACCAACCTGGAGAGAAGTACCTCTAGAATGGAGAATGCCAATTGATGCAATTGCAGGATGTAAGGCTTGACCAGTTCAGATATCTAACACAATATTATCATTGTTTTCATTAAAATGAAAACTTGACAGAAATAATAGAATTTAACTTAAATATTTTTTTTTTTATTTATTAAGTGGGCAGAGGACCGAAGCCTCTTACCTGTCCACTATCAAAACAGCAAAACATTGAAAAAAAGAAACGAGAGGTTCAATCAGTAATAGACGAGAAAAGGAGACAAGTCATATTCATTGAGAAGGGAGGTGAAGCGACTGTAGGTGCTAGCTGAGACTAAGCTATTGGGTAGTTTATTCCAAATGTTAATAATTCGATTTGTGAAAAAATATTTGGTGTTGTCTATTGCGCAAAAATATGACTTTAGTTTAAATTGATGACCTCTAGTTGATGAGTAGCTTGCAAAATGAATATGGTTTTTAAGGTGAGTTGATGTTAAATTATTGATGATCCTGTATAATAAGCTTCTGAGGTTATATCTTAAAAAATCTTAAAAAATGGTTCTGATAACTCACAATGTTCATGTTTAGGAGTTGATTGATGAGGTCGAAGACTCCTTTCGATTCAAATTGTTTCACTTGTGGCTGCCTGCATCAAGATTTAAAACTAACAACTAACAGCACAATATCATTCAAGCAGTAAATTTGAGAATCAGATAAAAAAACTCCAAATAATGAAGTGATTATGCATTGCATAACATCATAACAACAATAATGTCTAAAGGACATAATGTATATGTTGACATAAGATGCAAATAACATAGCAATCCTCACATCAAGAGTGCAATTAATGTCTTTGCAAGTCCCGTGATTTTGTGCGTCAGGCAGTAAAACACATTCTTGTTGGTTCCTTCTGATTTTTTAGTCAACTCTGCAGTTTAAAAATAAACAACATAAATAAATATTTTTTATACTAAAGCTAAAATAACAGCATTGAAGTTTATCAAGATAATTTTAAATAAATATTGTTTTTTTTCAAGAACCTGTCTCAAATGAAGTCAGTGAGCTTTTCAAGCCATTGAGAACTTTATCGAAGGTGGCCGACCAAGCTTCTTGATGTGCCAGCCCCGAGGATCCAACGCCCCCTGTACAGGGCACCATGGCCAAGCATTGAGCTGCCAACTGTTTTAATCAGAAATTCACAAAGTCAAAACGTCGTAATAAAAATGTTATGAATAAAATGCATGATTGGCAACTAATACCTCTTGTATTGTTGGATTTTGGTGATCAACAAGCAGACTGAAGAACTTGTCAAACTTTCCCTTAAAAATTTAAAATGATTTTCAATTAAATAAAGTTGATAGTTTAAAAAAATTGTTTTTAAATGAATTCAATTTCTAAAACATTGCATCAGAAGTGATTGAGTGCATTTCAGAAAAGTTAATGTCACAACGATCACCTTGTGCTGTCCACAAATCGATGGCAGATTAACCAGGAACTCATTCAAAAGTTTCATTTTCGACAGCAGCGATGTCTGAATTGTTCGAAGAATAATCAATAAACAAATTGATGCAAAAGTTGTGAATAATGACAATAACTTAAATTACAGCAGTAATTTTAAGCAATTTATCGAACGAACGTCGTTCTTCATTTCTTCGTTGACATTTTTTGTGACGACGTGATTGGTCAGAGTTGTCAGGAGTTGAGTGGCCTCTTGGGACGGATTCAACATCGGAATGAGTTTCTCGAGGATATCGCACGACGTTTCCTTCTCTTGTTGAGATAATGGAGTCTGCAAATGAAAGTTACATTCTTGTAAGTAAGATTGCATCGTAAATACATACTAAATTTAATAATGTAGCTACAACTGCAATGAAATTATAATAACAACATTACTTAAGCTATGAAGCTTTTTATTTGTTTGTTTTTGAAATCAATTTTAAATTTAAATCAAATTTTAATTGTCAAGATTGGTCACAATGAGAAGATTACCATGAATGTGTTTAACAGCGAAGACACCCATTGGTTGATGTGAGGCGATAATTTATCAGGATTACATCCTTCAATCGACAACTCAATCAGTGGAAAGCAAGAGTACCTTTATGGAATAGCAATCAACTTACTTTAACACAATAGTAACATTCTACATCACAAAAAACTAATGCTTCGCATCCAAGGTTACGAAAAGAAAAAATGAATTACCTCGTTTGTGCACTTTGCAAAGCATTATTGATAGTTGACAACAACTCTGAAGAATCACGTGAGTCCTGCAAAAAGTCAGAGCATCTTCTCATTCCAATCAACATCACATTCTGACTTAATATGTGAAAAAATATGTCTTGGTGTATAATAATTTCATAAAATCTTTCACAGAAGTGGTAGTGCAAAAAGCAGACTTAAAAATTACAACATTTAAAATTGATGCATGTTGATAATTTAATCTTTTACAATTGTTATATAATTTTTTTGCAGCTTAATGCATAATGTCCATAAACAAATGGAATAATATAATATTAGCATAAAAAAAGAATATATTGCAACAAAATAATAACATTCATTACATACTACTTACCTGAGCAAAAAAGGCACTTTCTCCTTTATACTGTAAAGCATAAATATCCTCGTTAATGTTGAAACTGGATATCTTTTTAGATCCCTGTGATTCGTTGCTCTGCAAACTTTGAGTTCGAGAACATTCATTTCCTTTCTTTTTGCCTTTATCTTGCGTCTTCGGATTGTTTTTATTTTTCTTTTCGGTTTTGTTTATCAGCTTGTTTAAATTGAACATGATTTTAACGGCTTGAGTCTCAAACGATGTATAATATCTCCCAGATCCCTTTATTTTCGCCAATACATGTGATATTTTGCAAAAATTATCGATAACAAAGAAATTTAAGTTCAAGTTTTTTATTTATTATTTTTTAACTACTTATTGTAGATGATTTTGCATTGCTTATTAAAAAAACTGCTCCTAATGTAAAGTATGATTTGCGCTATTTAGAACGGATAGTGTGGCGCGTGCTCGCATTGAGAAATAATAATGCTGATGTTGCACATCTCTGACATCCTTCTGTTTCTAACGCACCACTTTATATTGCATGGGTTTAAACTGTATTAAGTGATAAACTTAATCCCGGGCAACGATAAAATGATTACCATAGAATCCAATTATAACAAGCGGAATCCCATGCCAGATTTAAAGTTAAAGGGATGCTATCTTCAGTCGAATAAACGTGCTATCTTAATTTATATCTCTTAATTTAATGGATGGGAAAAAGCTAAAATGAGCCCCAACTCAAATCCACGGACACCCAGAAGCTGCCTTAAGAATTACACAAAATGTTCTGCCCCAGATTTCACCATTCACATGATTTTTTTAAAATTCGATTGAAGAACCTAATCTGACAGAAAGGACGCTAATTTCCACCAATCTAATCTCCATAAACACCAGCTCCACATCAGATGATTTCAAAAGCAAAAGTGAATGTCTGTAAAAATCACCAAATAAAGACAATGATGATATCAATGAAGACGATCGGTTGAAATGACAGATGCGATTATCAAAAATCAATTCACGATGTTTAAGCATCAAAACTGAAGCCAACAGTAGAAACAGGAAAAAAAAGTTAAACAATAAATTTGAGAGTAAAATTCAAGAAAAAATCGACTGAGAGTTCATCAGAGGTCGAGTTCAGAGGTTGAATTGTTGAATCAACCCAATCTCCTTTCGATGCTCCACAATTTTAGTTAACAACAAGTTCAGACTTCAAAAAAGCAGAAAAGACGATCGCGTTTTTCAACCAGAAACTCGAAGGAACAAGCAAAATGCTAAAATCCTACCCGGACAGTTCGGTTAAAACTTTGCTAAGACGATCGATTACCCAATACGAAACAAACAGCATGCGTGCCAGATGATTCCTGGAGGCCATGAAATGTTGAACGCCAGAAAAAGTGTCGGTAAGTTCGATTAATCAACTCAAAATGACTACGACGAGGGGAAATAACCGTCAGAAAACAGAGGTAGACATATTTACAGAAGCATTAGCAAGAGTCACAACACGTAATCAATAAACAACAATAGTTACTTAATAATAATAACAATAATAAATGCTACATGCTAGTTAAGAAATAATCAAAATAAATAAATAGGAACACTAATGGATGAAATGGAACAAAACTGATTGAAAAGCAAAAGAGAAAAATTGAATAAATGAAGATGCTTGAACATATTACACAAATCTTGTAAAGTAACAATAAACTACGGTTACTAATTGAGTACGGAGTTATCAATTAATTAATTGTTAAGTAACCGTACTCAATTGTTAATTAATTAACTAATTGTTGCATAATTTTGTAGGAAAGATCAAGAACATGGTACAAATAAATAACACATTTTCATTGTGCTGCTTATCACATTAAGTTTGAATTTTTGAAAAATATTTCAGGCCTTACCCGATTAGGCCGATCATTGTCGATGTCATCATCATCATCATCATCATCATCATCATCATCATCATCATCATCATCATCATCATCATCATCATCATCATCATCATCATCATCATCGCAATCATCATTATCACCACCACCACCAATGGATTGCTTATTCTCGGCACGATCCTCGATGAAATACAACTGAACATGGCACTAAAAGTAACAACGACAACGACAATGGCAACAACAAAGGCAACAACAACAACGACAACAGTAGCAACAATGGCGACGATAAAATTAAGACTAATTACTCAAACAATTACTGTGCAACCTCTCGAATTGAATTAAAGCTGCGAAACAATATCATCGTTTAAACCGCAATTGCAAAATGTATGAATATGAATACGATGATGATGATGACGACTAAGGAGATGATGATGATGATGATGAAGATGTTGATGATGGCGATGATGGTGAAGATCTCAAAGAAAGCCAAGTAACGACGACGGCTAATCCATCTGCATGACCTCCTAGCAACAGACATTGAACTCAAATTGTTATTGCTATACTTTATACTTTGTCCACGGAGACTACAAGGTAAGATGCACTGGACTTTAAGACCCAGCAATCAGTGACGGCTGGTCCTACAGTCCGTCCTAAACGTCAACGTCAACGTCATCGTCATCACCATCATCATCATCACCTCAGCAACAACAACAACAACGACGACATCATCGGTTGTTGTTCTTTTGAAAAGAAAAGTTGTTTGGCTTTATAGAAGAGTTTGATGTTTCATGACGACGACGACGACGATGATGATGGTGGTGATAATGATCTAATGACGGCCATGGCCGGTTCAAGAAGAGGTGCTTCTCCTGTGTATGGCGTCCAGTCGTTCCGAGAGTCTGTCTCGTCTGCAGAATTCGTCTTCGGACAGAGCTTGCGTAAACTGCATAGTAGAATTATTACTCGGGTTACGACGTTACCGTAATTACCGACATAAATCGATAAGCATTTTTTTCATCATCTGGCAACTCACGTCGTCGTAATACTTGAAGATGTATCGGCTTATTTCCCTCAGTGCTTCTTCGGTGTTGAACTCCTTCATGTGGATCTGGAAGAAACGAACGACCGAACGAATGAACGAATGCAAATGCAGTGGAAATGTTGATTATAAAAGATAAAATGAAAACATAATTAAGAAACAATAATTCGCATCAAATTCAATTTCAAACGTCCGAAGCGATAATGCAAAGTAATGCATCGCCGCATTAAAATGGCGAAAACGAAAATAAACAAAAAATAAAATTTACTTGCGACTCTCTCTTCAGGACCTCCATCATCTCGTGTTCGCTGAGGCTCGGCATCTGCTTGATGTCCTCGTAATACCTGCAGACGAGCGAAAGACGTGAAAGGTTCGTCGGTGCGGTTTTGGTCGTTAAAGAATATGCGTGGTTATGTGATGCGATGCTATATTAATTTTTAATACAATAATGCGACTTCTTATGTTATTCAAAGTACATTTAATTATTCTAATGAATTCTAAAGATTTCCATTATCATTGTCATGAGATCTTTAGGTATATTTTAGGTGTTACATTTGTTTGTTAGGATGGTACTAGCAACAAAATAATCTAAAGATAGCACTAGTCACCTCACTAACATTAATTGAAGAACTACATTGCAACAAAATCGAAGCATTAAAGATGAAAGGGATCCTTCAAGTCCGCCTCATCAACTCACTTGATGACCCAGGACTTGTACTTGGGAATGTCTTTGGCGTAGAGGAGCTTGCTGGACGGAGAGTCCTTGCTGAGCTTGTGGTCGGACATGCAGCAGCTGTCCATGAAGGTCTGCCCGATGACTGAGAGGCAGGCGTCGACGATGTTCGACTTGTGGATGTCGAATACAAAGTCGGGGTTCTTCACGATGTTCACCCAGAAGCGCAGAGGAAGACTGGAAGGAAAGGAAATGCGAAGGTTTGCGAATTCAGTTTCGTTATTGTATAATCTGATGTTTTAGTCAATAATAATATTAATAACAATAACAACAATGATTTTAATAATAGTAATAATAATAATAACATTAACAAGTCACAAGGTTATGAATGACTAACTAATACTAAATAACCGAAAAAGTCAAAGCAAGCCATCGCCACAAGCACACACCTGTTTGATTTCCAGGTGTGCACGACCTCGGGGTCGCAAATGCCGTGATGCGTTGCTTGGTCGTCGAAGAAGTCGAACATGTACTTGATGGCGAGGGGCAGCAGGGAGGTCTGCTGGTTGTTGACGGAGGACGTCGAGTTGCACGAGAATATCGTCTGGAAAAGGTCGTCCACGAACGTCTGGAGAGTGCCCTGAGAGAGGCAGAATTAATAATAATTAACGTGAGTTAACGATTCGAAGTCTTGAAACTAAAATGCAGATAATTATAATAATAAACTGAAGCTAAAGTCGCTTAGTCTGACTTAGTTGATTTAATGAATGAACGATGATGATGATGATGATTGATGATGAAAATGATGATGATGATGATTGATGATGAAAATGATGATGATGATGATTGATGATGAAAATGATGATGATGATGATGATGGTGCACCTTGTGGCAAGTAGTCTCGTGAGATAAACTTCAGACACCATCTTGCTTCCCCTGTCGTCCTTGTGATTGTCCTGCTCATTGCTTTTCACCTGCGACAAAGGACGACAAGTTAAAAGTTTTAACTTAAAACGACATTCTACAGAAGATCGTCCACCTTTAGACGTTTATGTTAATCGACAGTTGCGATGAAAATGTTAGGATTTATGTCAATTGATCGTCTTAACATGTTGCAACTGAATTGTCACTCACCAGATGGCAGTTCTTAATGCTGCTCTGAGTCACCAGGGGAATGTTGTGACTCAGAGAGTAGCTGCTTGGTAAACTTCCAGAAAAGTTTTCTGCATGAATTAACAACAACAATTAACAACAACAATCAACAACGACAATTGACAACAACAACCATTAACAACAACAATTAACAACAACAACAATTAACAACAACAATCAACAACAGCAATTAACAACAAATTAAAAATAATTAACAAAGCAATTATTTGCATAGACATATATTATTTAAATGCCAAAGTATCCAGAGCAGAATGTAAAAAGCATGAACTGGATCTAAAAACACATTTTATTTCCCTTTGAACATTCTTTGAACAAAGAATTTCCCAATTTAAATAAAAATCTGTCCACCAATCATATCATATCGGTTAGTTATTTCCTTCTAAGTTAATTCTCACCTTTGATAATTAACGGATTAATAATAATCATAACCAAAAACCCACCTAATTTCTGGTGCGGGTTGCCGTAGGGGTTCTGGCGAGCCACCAGGGACACGAAGGACTGGTCGGGCAAGCGGTAGTGAGAGAGGGTGTTCAGCTTCTTGTACTCTCCGGTCATCTCGTTGGAATCGTCCTCGTCTTGCAAGATGAACGACTGAGAGTTCGACGGGTTGATCCACTCTGCAGGCCACGAAGAGCAGGTGTTTAAATGTCTTGTCAGAATATTTTTCAAAATGTGGAACTAGCGAAACTGATTGAATATTTTTTTTTATATGTCATTCAAAATTTGAAATCAAAAATTTATAGAAAAAAACGGATTTTAAAATGATGCAGGAAATATTTGAATGAAAAAAATATTTACATCATCATCACCATCACCGTCTTCATCATCGTCATAATGAATCAAAAATATTCAAAGACCAATGAATGGCGAATAAAATTCGAAATTCAATGGAATTCCAGTGAAAGGAAGATGGCAATTAAGATTTAAAAAATAAAAAACTTTTTCTTTTTTTACGAACCAATGTCAAGTCCGTCCTTGGACGGTCGGGTGGAGAACCCGGAATGCCTGTAGACCACGTCGAGGATCTTCTCTTTGACCTGCGAGATGGTATCACAGTCCAGAACCTTCACTTGGTGGACGTGCTGCTGGTTGCCACTTTCAGGATCGAGAACTTGAAGGGTCTGTTGGCATGACGACGAGTGATTGATTAATTTATTAATTAAAAAAAGATTTCAGTAGTTCTGGAGGCGGTTAAAATAGAGTTGACTCGAGTTAACAATAAGGCTACTGATCAACACAAACCACACTCATCATGTACCGTTGCATTGGCATCAAGTTATTTCAGCTGTCGTCATTGTCTTCATCTTCTTTATCATGATCACCATCATTTTCACAGTCATCATCATCAGCATCATCGTCAGAGTTATCATCACCAGCATCGTCGCAGTCGTCGTCATCATCATAAATCAGCATCGCCTTAATCATCACCGTCATCAGCATCATCATCATCATCATCATCAACTTGAGACACACGTATATCACTATATATAGACACACATATCCTGACCATGATTTGGAAGTCCACTTGCTGTCTGATGAGTTTCTCCTCACTGAGCGAGTACCTCGCCTCGCTGGTCACCTGATCGACAGGTCCTTTCTCCACCTGCTGCTTTACAGCTCTGAACAACATGAACAACTTCTCTCCTGCTCGATCCTGTGCGATGATGATTATGATGATGATGATGATGATTATGATTATGATGGTGCAAGTGATGCCAATTGATGAGTAAGATGCAAACTAATGTATCATAACTTTATCAACAATGATGATGATGATGATGGTGATTGCTAATTTTATGTAACTAGATTAATTAATTAATCATATTAGTTAATGACTTACATCAAAATTATAAAGGCTCATCATCAATCATCAATCATCACCATTATCATCATAATCATTATCATCAGTCATCACCATCATAATCATCATCAGCATCATCATCATCATAATCATCATCGATAATCATCATAATCATCATAATCATCATCACCACCACCATGACTGCAATCTTGAAGATGCCTCGACAACTCACCTTGAGGAACTTGAAGAGAAGGAATGCAAACCAATTGGTGAGCATCTTCTCAGCCACCGATTCCGTCCTCCTGAGCAGCAGTTTCGGGTGGTTCTGCTTCTCCATGGCCCTCTCGATCAGGTCGGACAGCAGGGTCTTCAGGATGCTGAGAAACATTATTATAGTAGTGGAATCAGTATTCGGTAATATTGACTACTTGACTATCTATATCTACAGAAACAATAATTACGGGGATATATGGTAAAATAAAATACATATATAAATTGTGATAATAACAATTTTTATATCACCAGTCGGCTAGGAGCTTTGATGCATCAGTAAGAATGTGTGATTTAAAAATAACAGCAAAATAACGATCCTTCAAAAAACTGCTGAAAACTTCCAAACTGAGCAAAAGAACTCGATACAATTGGGATCAGCTACACAGAATAACCTAAATACGAACCTAACCTAAGCCCTAAAACATGATGAGAAAAACATCTAAAAAACCTAAAAAAAATAAAAAATGGAAAATAACAATAAAAAACGATAAAAGGAAACAAGTATAATTTTTGTTGTTCTTCTAAAACACCGACATTTTTTTAAAGTCGTGATGGCTGACGACATCTCCGGGAGAAACAAAAACTGAACCGCTCACTCACTCGGTATGGTAATCCATAAAGGGCTGAAGAGCCACGGACAGCAGGGAGGCAAAGTTGACTTTTTCCCTGACGATGAAATCCTTCCTCGACTCGAGCGTCCTTATGAGGGTCAGAAGGAACGACCGATTGAGCAGCAAACCCTCGACCTCCTTCAAACTCTCTCTCGTCATGTTCGAGCAGATGGAGGAAATGAAACTCGTCGAGCTGTTGTTCAAAGTGTTCGTGGTGCTCTCGGCCGCCATCTTGCTCGACATCCTCGGTCCTTTGCCGGAAGAATCGAAGACGAGCGGATCCTTGAGTTGCCCGGAGCGACCGAAAAGACCCTTCCCGCTGAGACCGGTGTTGGTGGGAGAGAAGGCCAGTAGGAGGGAATCGGCTCCCACCGGATCGAGGCTGGAGCACGTGGAATACGAGTTGTCCAGTTGTTGTTGTTGTTGTAAATTCAGATGGTGCTGCAACAGGAGTTGCTGGTGCTGGGAGTCGGGTGTCGGCGGAAGGAGATGGGGCGGCAGGCCCGTACCTGTGCCCCACCTGAACACGGAATGGTCCACCGAAACCCCCGGAAACAAGACGTTGGCACAGAAGCTCCTGTAGTCCCTGAACGGAATCTTGCCCATGTAATCCTGACTGACATCGGTCATGTCCGTCTGCAACTCTGCAAAGGCTGAAACGATTGCGAAACCGAAATTGAATTCAAATTCGAATGCAGAAAAATGTGAAATCATCAAAAAAGTCATTAAATGGAAACGTTTTAAAAAAGTTCTTTTGAAAGGCCTTTCAGAGCAAAATACACGATGCAATTAGGTACGTTGTAATGTACAGCACTTCAAAAGCACATATGAAAGTACAACATGACCTCTTTAAAGTTATTATGCTAAGAGCTAAAAAAAAATATAAAAAATTAAAAAAAAAGTGAAGACAACTTTTTTTCAGAATTAAAGTTCAAATGAATATGAAATAATATATTCAATATAATGCTAATAGAATAAAGCCATCATAGCATTATTAAATGTCATACTGTTATTATCATTATTATCAGGTAACCAAGAAGAAAATATCAAACATCTATTGAACTGGTTAATGAAAAACAAAATGCCTTTTGATGAAAAATTGTGACCCTGTCAACTCACCTTCCTTGCACTCCTTAGCAACTCTGGACTCCAAAATGTCCATCTGGTTCTTCAGTCTCCTCATGACCCTCGTGTTTCTCTTCGTTTTGACCCGGTAGCACCAACAAATGGTGCCGACGATGACGACCAAAAACAGCACTGTTCCTCCGATGCCCAGCAGGAACGGCAGGGAAGTGAGGGGGGACTTTGGCCAACCGTCGTGTTCCAGGGTGCCCAGGTGATGCACTGTCAAATTCCCCACATAGACCTGGAGTGGAATGATAGCATGTTATGTACATTTAAAAAAAATCTTTTTAAATATGGGTTTTAAGCAGTCAACAAATAATAAATGACATGTAAGTGCAAACTTTAAAAAAACATACAAAACAACTAAACATGTCATTTTAAAAAGTAAACAAACGATCGGAATAAATATAAAATTTAAACGTCGATTTCAAAATTTTGCTCTCGACGTCCAAAAATAATATTACACCTTAACTCCGGCTGATGACGGAACATTGTAGATATGCTTCATCGAACACATGAGATAGGAGGCAGACAGCGAAGTGACTTCGCATTCCTCGTCGCCAATGGTGACGCGATAATCGTCCTTCGTGAGAGCCAGGTTCAGATGATGACCCTGAAATTAAATATTTAATTTTTCCACAACATTCTATTAATGTCTGAACATGTCATTGATTGAGTTCATACGTTGATGGTGAAGTGTTCGAGCTTGTTGGAGTACCCCTTCTTCGTGCCACCCTCGAACATCTCGACCTCGGGGTCGGGGTAAACTTGAAACGTGTCCGAAAAGTTGAGCAGGGATTTCACCCCGTCCATGACGAAACCGTAGTGGAAGACCAACGGTTCCACGGTCGCGGGCGAACGATTCCTGAGATCTCTCAGGTTTTGATTGGCTTCGGAACTTTCTCCGATCTTAATCGTGTCCTGATCATCTCCTCGAGCCCAGAAATCCTTGTTTTGCAGTTTTGCATCGTCTGCTTCTCTACTCTTCCTCGGACGGGAACTCCTTGGATCGGACGATTCTGCAAGTGGGGCATCGTACGTCTTTGCGTGAGGTCGGTAGTGACGATGTCCGAAGATCGGAGGAACGCCTCTGGACGACGTCACGTTCGGAAAAAGGCAAACCATCTCCACGTCGGACAACACTGTGCAAGACTGAAAAGGAAGCATATCAGAGTCTGTATTTAATTTGTCCATGAAATCGAGACAATTTCAAAGAAATGTTAAAGCATATAATAAAGTGCTATAAGTTAAAAAAAAAAGAAGCCAGGTTATAAAATAAAATTATAAGGAATACTAAAATACTTTTCAAATAAAAAAATTGTAACTGACCGAAGTAAACCTGTCTTCATCCCTGTAAACCACCATCCTAGGCTTGCTGACCACGTGAAGTCTTTCACCTCTGACAGTGATCAGGTTGCCACCACTGGAAATAAAAAACCAATTGATTCCAAAATGAAAATAAACATTTAACGCATTCGATGAAATAAAACGAATTCATTAGAAAATAAAACGATGTCATTAGAAATCAAGGATTTTCTTTAAATTTTAACAATAAAATAAATGCAACAATTCCATAAATACTTGTGATGATTTTTAATAGTAAGTAATAATAATAATAATAATAATAATTTAATAACTCAAAAAATGAAATCAAGATAACTCGAGCGAACCCAAAAACGGCCTTTTTGTTGTCGACGCTGGTAACCACGGGATCCTCCATGAAGGTGAACAGTCCGAGTTCAGAGTTCAAGTTGACGGACGACCTGTCGATCCTGACCTCCAGTCTGTCGGTCGTGTACGTCGAGTCGGAGGTCGAGGTGATGCACTTCAACCAATCAGAAGCCCGGTCCTGTACGATGCAAGGCGTCGACCTGCCCGACGACGAAGACGACAACTGGACCGTGACGTTAGAACCGGAGTCGAGGTTATGCCCGGAGACGGTGAGGATCGAACCGCCGGACTTCGGGCCAAGAAGCGGATGCACGGAAAAAAGCTTTGATGTCTGATGAATGAATGATGTAATAACAGGAGATGTTTGATTTACTCGCAGCAATAATTCAGGATTTAAGAAGGGACACTTTAAGAATGAGTTGCACCCTTCTGATCAAAGCCACGCTTGCTTCTGTGTGCTTTGTTTTGCATGCAATTAGGCAATTAATTCAAAGGCATCTCAGAATATAATAATTAATAATTAATAATAATAATAATAACAATAATAATAATAGTAATAATAATAACAACAATAATAATAACAACAATAATAATAGTAATAATAATAACAATAATAAAAAGCAGAATAATGAACATGGTTACAAGAATGGCTGGAGAAGTGATGGTAAAAGCTAACTCAGAGGCAGATTTCCAGGGTCATGACTCAGTGTTAAACTTAGAGCTAAGAGCAGGATAGGTTAGAGTTAAGGATAAGTTTAGGTATATAATTAGGTTAGAGTTAGGGATAAGTTTAGGGATATAATTAGGTTAGAGTTAGGGATAAGTTTAGGAATGAAATTAGGCACTAAAGAGGTTTTTGCCCATCCCTTGACCAATAGTCAGCTTCAAACGTGAGAAATTGCAAGGGTGGATAGGTAAATGTAAATGTAAATTATGAACATCGTGGGCATTAATTATTTTAAAATGAATGTGCAATCAAACGGCAAATGGAAGATGAATGCCCGAAATTGTGTTATTACCAACCACGTAAGAAAAATGGACATCACTGACGAATGTGACGTTGTGGCTGACCGTGACTGCCAGGGAGGAAGAGAACAACTCCGAGCTGTTCGAGGTCACGCAGGTGAACCTGCACGAGGAAGGATCGCTATCATCATCTTAATCGTAATTATAACAATCGAAATCACAAAACCATAATCATAACCATCATAATCATCACCATCATCGTCGTCACCAAAATGGCCATCAATTATTTCACTAAGAGCTCATGTTGACCGAGGACAAGTCATCATAATAAGATTAAAAATTCTCCCCTGCCAGCATCCAAAGAATGATGAGGCTTGACCAGGTGATCCTGCAATGCAGGTGTTGGCAGATGACAAATGACAGGCGCACACACCTCTCCCGCGATCAGTAAGTCGAGCAATGCATCATCAACGTAAGGCAAATAATCTCACTCACTCGATGCTGGGGTCATAGTGCATGACCTTGCAGTTCAAGCCTCTGATGTGCACCTGTGTGTCCTGTGGTTCGAGTCCCAGGTTTTCCCCTTTCACCGTCAACAAAGTCCCACCTTCCAGCGGTCCTTTCCTTGGGTAAACCTGGAAGGTAGGATGATGTTATACTTATTATCAGTACTTGTTTAAATATTTGTTAATATTAAAATTTAAAAAATAGTAATAATAATAATAATGTGCAATAAATTTAATTAGAAAACAAACGTTAATCATCGGGCATTAAATTATCAGTGCTTCCTCATAATCTAGTTGTGTAACGAATGTCAAATTTGTAACTACTGCTACGTAATTACAATTACTGTTACTACATAATATTATAGTACCGTTATCAATATACTAAAATATGAGTATTCGTAGTAAAGAATAATAACAAATCCACAAACATCGATGATATAAGCATCCCTGCATGGCTGTGAATTGAGCATCCATGCATCCTGTGAACAGGAACTCCTCGTGGTACAACGACCCTCCTCCCCGGACGCCCCTGGGTGGCGACACCAGCCGCAGTTGAGTCTGAAGTCCACGGCCCTGCACCGACCACAATTGGAAGCCATCTCCTGGCACTTGAAGATTCTCACTGAATACGAGGAAGAAATTACAATGTTAATTGTTATATTTGCTGTTGCTTTTATTGTTGTTGTTGTTGCTATTGTTGTCGACATTGTTGTTGTTGTTGCTATTGTTGCTGTTGTTATTGTTGTTCCATTAAAATGTCAGGAATATGTAGAGATCCCCGTTCATCACAAGAATATAGTGCTAATATAGTTTAAATATTAAAATATTTTCAAAGGAATTCATGTGAAAACTGTAATTAAATAAAATATGTATCTCTAGGTCTGGCAAACAATGGTCTGAGGCTTTATTATAACTGTCATCATCACTATCACCGTTGTAAACGTCATCGTCATCATCATAATCACCAGCATCATCACCATCTCAAGTCATCATTTTAATGACTTTATGCTGAATAAATAAATTAAAAGATTCCACAGAATGATGGATGGATAAAATAATGAGGACAAAAAATGAACAATATTTTAAGGAAACATGCATGGCAGGAAATTGTCTGCAACATGAGAATAATAGTAATATTAATAATAATGATAATAACAATAATAATAATAATAACAATAATAATAATTATATCATTATAATTATAATAACAACAACAACAATAATAATAATAATAATATTCATAACAATAGAATTAATAATAATATCGTTACAATCGTCATCACCATCATCATCATCATCATCAATCACTAATAATAATAATCACAATCACAATCTCCCCACCCTGCACATTGGTCGGGTTGTCCAGGTTCTTCCTGCCCTCGTCACCCCAGGTAATACCGAAGGGCACGTTCCTGAAGTGCGTGGAACTGGAGTAGTCGAACTTGATTGGACTGCATTCGATGACGTCAGAACCAACCAGGTTGGCTTCGACCTCGTGACCTCCGTTGAAGCTGAACGAACACCTCAATGGTGACTGGAAGGACTGGAAATGAGATTGTGGTTGTCATCCAACTCATCACTACTACTATGCATGGCATTGAAAGGATAATAATAATAATAATAATAATAATAACAATAATAATAATAATAATAACAACAATAATAATAATAATAATAATAATAATAACCATATTGATGGCAATAATAATAACAGTAAACTTAAAAAATTTGAGGAGTATTATTTCCCATGTAGAGCTACAATATACATATACATATAAATGAATGTAAATAAATAATATGTATAAATAAAAATAAAAATGATGACATCGTTGTACATTATTCAGCATAAAGACGTTCAAATGTTGAAAGAAATCGAATAGAAACCTTAGGAATAAAATAGTTTTTAGAAAAAATAAACAAGATTTTTATTTAAAAAAAAATAAATATCCAGACCAATATTATCACGTCAAAAAATTGTTTACAGTAGATTAATCTATGTCAGTCTGATAAGATAGCTGCAATAGGATACTGTTTACATTATAAAGACCAATGGAATGAATGCTATGCTCTTCGGAGAATAACATTAGTAGTACTAAATAACAACATTGTTAATTACATTAACAGGATGGTTGCAGAGGTAACTAAAAATAGAACAGAGTATGCATAGTAATTGATATCGATGCCAGCATTCTACCTGGTATTGGATGACCCTGACCCTCAGAGCCAGTTCTGAACCGGAGGGTATCAGTATTTCCGAAGAATTAGCAATTATATTCTCGATCCTTGGGCAGTAGGCGGGACCAGGTGTGTCAGAATTACCGGGCACCTGTAAGATGATGTTAACAAGAACTATAGTGACATTAGTATTGTTATTATTATTATTATTATATTGATGGTATTCATCCTCGTCCTAATCAACAACATCATCATTATCATCATCTACCGGCTGAGTAGTCGAGGGAATATCATCATAACAATATCATAGGGTCACGTCAATGCCCAGCTTGGAAACAGATAAGCATCATCATCGTCATCGTCATCATCATCAACATCATCATCATCACCAACCTTAACTCCAGTGATGAGCGTATCGGCCATACAGTCCTCTTTATTTCCAGTGCACCTGTTCGATTGAGTGCACCAGGTGCACGGATAGGAGCTCGTGGTACATTTGGTGCATCTGCAAACAGCCAGATTGGGAGGATTTGAAAAAGTCAATAAGATCGATGAAGAAGATGATGATGATGATGATAATGGCGATGGAGGTGATGATGATGATGATCATTATGGTGCCGGTGATGAATATCGTGATAATGATTGATTGACTGACTGATGATTGATTGATAAGATCGTTCAATCATCATGATTGATCGAACTACTGTATATTAATCAGACGATGACAATCATCATCATCGTCATCATCACCATCACCATCACCATCACCATCACCATCATCATCACCATCATCATCATCATCATCATCATCACCATCACCATCATCATCATCATCATCATCATCATCATCATCATCATCATCATCATCATCATCATCATGACATCATGACCAGTATCGATTGAGTATGAAAAATAATGAAAAGTCAAGCACTAACGAATTGTGGACACTGCAGTCGAAAAAGGTAAAGTTGGTGGACAGATGGTCGAGTTCATCTGAGGTCAGTGACAGAGTCATCAGTATGTGGTCTGCAGACGACAGATGGAATTTTAAATTCAAGAAAAATTAGCCTGGAAATTATATTCTTTTTTATTTATTTTTTTTTTTGAGGAGTAACACATGCTACGAGTGAGTGAGTGAGTTCGTGAGTGAATTAGTGAGTGAGTGAGTGAGCCGGTGAGTGAATGAACGTGACATTGAGTGAGCGAGTGAGTGGATGAATGATTGAGTGAGCAGGCGAATAAAAGTAAATTGAATGAATTAGCAGATGATCTAGTGAATAATGAATCGTCTGGCGTCAGCACGATACCGGGACAGCATTAGTTCTAACACTCTTCATTAATTTTCCTCCGTCGAGTAAAAATTGGAAAACAAAATGGCCTCACGAAGCAATCAATAATTAATGCCTGTAATAACAATGACCATAAATAACGGTGAAATGATAACAAACTCCTGACAATAACGTATTCCACGGCAACATATTATATTAATATATTCCACACTAACATATTACATATTAATATATTCAATATCGACATTAACATTATTTCACTTTTAAACTTGTAAACAACCGATGTTAGTACAACTGCACGATAAATCTGAAACTGACAATATTACTTAACTCGATACCCATACCGGTGAACGTAATGATGTAATTAAACCTAGTAATATAAATTAATATAAATTAAACATAACAAAGGACTTGGCACATTTCAGTTGATTTATAATAAAGCATTTCAAGTGTAGTAGCTAATAAATAATATTAATGATATGCATTAACTAAATAAATAATACCCAATTAATAGGATAATAATAATTATCACTTGATTAATTATCAACCACATTCGACCACACGGGAAACTGGTTTAGTTGCGTGAGAAATAATCAGATTAATTACGAATGGAAACACAGCTTCCAGTAAAAAGGCAGGACTCGGTCATCGTTAAGGAACACAACAAACAGCGAGGCCACTACTATTAATACTATTAATATACTTAATATAATACTATTAATAGTATCCACAGGCAAGCAAGCAATCAACAAGATTGGAATACATTTCAACTACGAACACTGCATAATTAACAAACATGTATTAGAATACAAGTAGTCTTAATCGCAGGAGTCACACACACAGTCCGGGAAGGAGAAATCAATGAATGACGGACGGATGAATGAATGAATGGGTGGATAGATGGATGAATGGGCGAATGGTTAGGCCACTATGAAGGATGGAAGAGAGAATGAAAGAGCACCAGCTTCATGGATGGTCAAAAAAATCGAAAACCCAGTGGTACTGAACTTAATTTAACTCTAGGAAGTTATTGTGAAATGATAATTTCATTAAAACCAATTGAACTTCAATGTTAGACGAGTAAGCTTGCTTAAAGACGCCTTGAATTAAGAAGAAGATGAAGATACAGTTCTTACAGAGTCACGGATCATTGATGAAGGAATAAGGACATAATAATGGCAGGAAGACAAATACAAGGAAAGGATGCTAGGACAACAAGACTTGTCTCTGAAGGCCGAAGATTGGCAGCACATAACGGAGTACCAGTTACCAGGAGAATAACAGATGAACGACACACCATGAAACACTAACAGGACTCCTAATAGGACGAAAGAATGCAAGGAGAGAGGCAGACAGTGAGACAGAAAGCAAATAAAACATCTTTGAAAAAAAAATATTATTTGCTTAGCGATGCTTTTTAATTCCACGCCTCACTGAACAGCTCTCTTGAGTAAGAGGAGGAATGAACCAATAAAAGGAGGAAATATGGTGGGGTGGATGGATGGACGGATGGATGGATGGATGGATGAAAGGATGGATGGATGGATGGATGGATGAAAGGATGGATAGATGGATGAAAGGAAGGAAGGATGGATGGATGGATGAAAGGATGGATGGATGGATGGATGGATGAAAGGATGGATGGATGGATGAAAGGATGGATGGATGGATGAAAGGATGGATAGATGGATGGATGGATGGATGGATGGATGGATGGATGGATGGATGGATGGATGGATGGATGGATGTAGAAGTTGAACGCCAATAAAAAAGAACAGGTGAGTCTTGAGACAAGCTGAGGTCAGAAGCTTCATGGTATTTGATCCTTTTTTGTTATCACTATCATCACTTTCACAACTACAATCATCATAATCATGCCGAGCTTTAAGCTGACAATAATACTACAATGATGTACTGTGGTAGAATTAACTTATATAAGTAATAATACAAATAATACAAATAATATAATAATAATAATAATATAATAATAATAATAATAATAATATAATAATAATAATAATAATAATAATAATAATAATAATAATAATAATAATAATAATAACAACAACAACAACAACAACAAGATGTAATACATACACGGTTCATACAGGAACTTGAAAACCAAAATTTAGAACTTTTAAGGACCTTCTACTCCATTTTTTAGGACCAACAATAATAACAAAAATAACGATATTTAGATTTAATTATTAATTATTAATTATTCAATTTAGAATACAGTATAATACAGGATAGTAACACATGAAAGTGCATAATTTCAATTTGTTTAAACAATAAATCAACTTAAAGTCTTTCTCTAAAGAAGCAATTTCTACAGCTTTTGCCTTGCTATCTTTCCTCAGGATGTTTGCCTGCACCAAGAGATCATAATAACCAGAGTTCCTGGTTTTTGCACTTAATATCCATTAATATTCGAAATTCTCTGTCCAACACATCCCTGTCAGTGTTTTAGAGTCTCTAGATTCTTCTTCTTCTTCAGCTCGATGGTGTCATCTGTTTTTCGTTTTGAGGTTACAGCTGCCTGTCTCTCTCCCTCAAGCGATGATTAAAAATAAAATTTAAACCTCTGCCTTGATGCTTTGAAATGGCTCAGGACAGATTCATCAATCTTAAAATTGCACCATTGTTCACCTCCAACACTGCTGATATGGTCTCTAACCATCCTCCTTGCATTCAAGCTCATCTCTTTTTGATTTTCACAAATGAAACTTTTCTTTACACACAAACCTCTTTCAAGAGATGCCTGACCATGACTCAAAGTTAGCAAAACTTTTACTCTGTCCTTCCATATCAATGCATAATCATTACAAATGCCCACGTGCTCCTTGAAGAAAATATCAAATATTTCCTTCCTTTTTTTACGAACTAAGAACTGTCCTGTATATTTATAATTTATATTTATCAATATAATTAAATATATTATTAAAACTTTAATATATCAAACGGACAAGCGAACGAACGTCATAGGAAACTTAATTGGCTGCGTTCCCGAGCAGCTAGAACAAAGGGACCGATTACCCCGCTAATTGCCATTTCGACAAAACTTTTACAAATAAAATCTCAGAACATTATTAATATTTTTTATCATTTTTTAGGGCTTTATTGTAATTTTTAGGCCCTCCCTCATTTTTTTTTTTACTTTTTAGTACTAAAAATCCGAATTTCTGAAATTTAGGACTTTTCAGGACCTGTACGAACCATATGTAACATATTAATATTAAAAAGAAGTAATAATTTCAAACCCTTTCCCGTGGGAAACGGAGGCAGGAGATTGGCTCGAGGGGTTTCGCACTTGAGGGTGACGTTGCCACCGTGTCTGTCGTGTCCGTGGATGCGGTCGGCAGTGATGTTGGCCGACGTCGTACGCGACACGCCGTGACCCGAGAAGGTGCAGTAGTAGTCGCCGGACAATGATACAGGTAGGTTCTGCACTGTCATGATGACCTTGTTGACAAATGAAAAGAAAAAACAAAATTTTAAATAAAATTAATTGTATAATAACCTCATAATAAAACGACAACGAATAATAGAAATAGACATCACATCGGTTTGTAGGTCGCGTTGATGTTGTTGTTCAACATTTGATCTTGTTGTTTTGATCCACGTTACAACAACAACAACAACAAAACAACAGATCTCTATTACGAAGCCAATAACAACAACAATGGTGGTGGTGATAGTAGTAGTCCTTCCATGAGTAGTCCTATTACAAGATGGACACCTGGCTTAGGAATTATTGAGAGGAGGCGTCCGAAATGGTCAACCCGTGTGACGTCCTAACGACCGTGGAAGGTTTTAAAGCAGGACAATTACGTTCCTTTAAGGCGATCGAAATCGTCTGCTAGAGCGGCGCGATTACTATTGAAAGGTGAATAAAGTCTTGTTTCGCTTTAATACAAAGTTCTTCATTTGGATGTCGATGAAGATGATGATGACGACGACGATGATGATGATGATTGTGATGTCCATGACTACGATGGTGACGATGAGAGTGTACTAAAATTATTTTCCAGAGATAAAATAAAATGACTTAAAACAAAGAAGAGTATAGACCAAAACATGGAAGCCATACCAAAGAAGTCGAGTTTGAGATCTTCTGGGCCTGATTGGACACCACCCTGACGATCCTGGCACAGGAGCCTGAGGATAGCCACCTTAGGGAGAGGTGCGAATCCGAGCACATGTCCTTGGCCGTGCACCTGTAAAGGGGGATGTAAAATGACGCTGAAACTGAGGCTGAAGCAATGAAACTGCTGCAGAAGAGAAGCATCTTCGTGATTTATTTTTCAACTTTTATTCACACGGTTGTCGTAAACAAGATAGTGGACCCATATAGGCAACCATCATCATAACCAACACCATGAATCATCATCACCATCATCATCACCATCACCATCACCATCACCATCACCATCATCATCATCATCATCATCATCATCATCATCGTTGTCATCATGACTAGTACCAGGAAGCAGATCCAATAATATTTTTAATAACCTTGAAAGCTCAAACGAAAGAAGGAATCTAATTCACTCACACATCAAAGTAAAAAAGATAAATAAATCCAGAATGAATAAAATAAAAACAGAATAAATTACAAAGTAAAAACTTGATCGACTCCCAAAAAAAACAGCTGAAAAAAGAAAAAGTATTGCCTGAATTTTTAGCGCCCGTCAAAAAACGAAAGAATTCCTTTCGAGTCTAATAATGATTAATCTGTACGGACTTATGATGATTTCGAATAAAAATCCATTTCAATTCGCCAGGAGGGTCACGTGGTTTAAGGTCAATTCAGATCTTTGGAAAAAAGATGGAGAACATGTTCTGGGTCTCTCAACAAGTTTAAAAATAAAAAAAAATTAGATTTTAAATTTAATCAATGATCATTAATCCTTGCCATGGGTTCGAGTAAACTGTAAGGTGTTTAAGCAAGATTAGGGCATTGTGCATTTCAAAGTGGACACTATGCGTCGGCTGATCGGGTTGCACGGTACAAACTTATTTCTACCCCGAGGACCGACGGAGCTCGTAAATCTCATTCCGACCCATACCGGTGCCATCTGGAGTCAACCGAGCAGACGCCACGGTCATCCAGCAGGCTCGTCCGTTCGACTGCACGTCCTGCTCATGCAAAATTCACCACCACTTGACCTTGAAATTTCATTATCTACCTGTTCAGTCTGTCCTTGATTCTTGAAGACAAATTGATGATGGAGTGACGAATGAACGAGCGAACGAATGAATGAATGAATGAACGAATGAACGAATGAATGAATGAATGAATGAATGAATGAATGAATGAATGAATGGTTTAGATGAATTTCCATTCAAAAGAACGACCACTAGCGTCGGATGCTTGGCTGCTCTTTCCAGTTGTGGTCGGAAGAGATATTACATTGAATGATTACGCTCAAGGACTAGACTTGGTGTCATGATAGTGATATTGATGATGATGATGATGATGATGATGATAATGATGATGACCATCAATTCCAAAGCCATGTCGAATCATTAATTTAGTCTTCCAATCGCAGATAATCAATATTCACTCACTCAACTTTATATTCGTGGGCGTCATCAACGCAATCATCATCATCATCAACGCAATCATCAACGTCCTCGTCCTCGTCGTTGTCACCATCATTACCAACAACACAATCATCATCATCATCATCATCGTCGTCGTCATCGCCATCGTCATCGTCAACATAATCATCATCATCATCATCATCGTCATCATCATCATCATCGTCATCGTCAACATAATCATCATCATCATCATCATCATCATCACTACCTCTTCTTGAGAGAGCACCATCCGCAGTAAGGATCTCCGGCACCGATGCACTCTCCGCACGTCTCGTAGGTGGCACATTTCTCGACGGCCACCCTGTAAACCTGTCGGTAAACAATGTCATGTCATTCGTTCACTTCCTTCCCATCAATTAATTATTAATCATTTCATTGAATATCTTATTAAGCGTTTAATTGGATATCACATTCATCAATCAACCAATTAGCCAGCAGGCCACGAGGCACGCAATACTTGGATGCTTTGGATGGATTCCCGAGGACAAAGATGGATTCCTAGTCGAAGATTGTGGCATTCGATCGGAGAATCTCACGCAACTGTAAAGGGATGGATGGATGGGTGGATGGATGGATGGGTGGATGGATGGATGGATGGATGGATGGGTGGATGGGTGGATGGATGGATGGGTGGATGGAAGGATGGATGGATGGATGGATGGGTGGATGGATGGATGGGTGGATGGATGGATGGATGGATGGATGGATGGGTGGATGGACGGAAGGAGGAGGAGGAGAACAAATATTACATGCCTCTATGTCATTGGAACGGTGGAACTACGATCGAATGTCTGTTTGAAGGGTTGACGTGGAAAAGACCAGGTATTAATTGGGGGCACATGGAGTCAGTTGACTTTTTGTGAGAAGCAAAAAATAAAAAACAACAAAATTCGCCTCATCTGGTAGAGTGTGGGGTTTGTCGCCCCCATGGAAAAAACTCAAATGACGTTTCTGTGAGGAGAGATTGAGAAGAAACCGAAGTGCTGAATTGAGGGCATAGGTGTGGATGAGACATTCAATGCCACTGACGTTTCCATGGGAGACTATTCATTCCAACTTTCCAAGAGTTGCTGAAGAGTGAGTGGAGGAGAGAGAGACATGAATAAGAAGTGAGAGAATGAAGGAAAGATAAGCAGAAGGCGCTTAATGATCCGTAATGATATGGATGGGGCAGACGATGTTAGCAGCTGGTTCAGCTCAAATGAAGATAAAAAAAAAAACTAAAAAATACTTCTCCAAAGTCACATTATGTGCTCCTATATTCAGGACGTTTGCTGTTTGATGATTTTTGATAATGTTTTTCTTCAACTATTAAAAGTTAACGATGTTAATAATAGTTAATTGAGATCTTTAAAAATAATAAGGAAGTTGTGTCCCGCTGGAGAAAAGTCTGAAATAATATCGAAGGCATATTTTAATAACCTTCAGATGCAGGATGCAGTGACAACCGCAAAGCAACAACAACAACAACAACAACGACAACAACAACAATAACAACAACAACAACGACAACAACAACAATAACAACAACAACAATAACAACAACAACAACAACAACGACGACAACAACAACGACAACAACAACGAGATGGTTGACCACAACCCACAACTGCTTTGATCAAAGAAACTCTTCGACGAGAGACGACAGTGACAGGTCGCTACGAGACACGAAACCTCCACCCATTGGCCGTCAGAAACAATAACAATTAGTTTGTCTTGAAAGCCATCAAAGGGAAATCATAGTAATATCAATACGAGTTTGACCTCGGTGAAGGAGAATTTCAGTCAATTGTTTCCAGGATGTCAATCGTTATCAGGAGCGGGTTTAAGTTGAGTAATTATCATAATTTATTAAATAATAATAATAATAATGATAAGCAATTAAGCAATTAATGAAAAGCAGAAAGATGGAAGCTTAATGATTGAACAAGCAACGCTCACCGTCTGATTAAGGAATGCGTACAAGTGCTTGTGCTGGGGGTCAAAGTTCAAATCTCTACCGACTGGAACTCCAGGTTCCACGGTGATCCTGTCGTATTCCACAGCTTCATTCTCCGAGTTGATCTTTACCTGTGCCGATAAATACGGATTTCTTTAAGAAGGCTTTTTAAGTCCAAATCGTCTTAGTTATGCAATGGGCTTTAATCGAATAAATAATTAAATAGAGCTCTTAGGGCATACTATTATGTTTATAATGAACTTTTATATCTTAATTTCATTACAATTCCATTTCTTATGTTAGACGAGACAAGTTTTTTGTCTAGTTTCAGGAGGTGTAATTGAGCAAGAATTGAAATTTTCTCTGAAATAATGTAATTCATAATTAATCAAATAAAATAATGTATTTTTTTTCGCAATTGTGTTAGTGGTCCAATTGGGCCCTTCAATTGTATCTAATAAAAAAATTTGGCAATTATTTAAATAAAATAAGGTAATTGGTAATTATAGAAATAAAATATTGTAATTGGAAATTATTCAAATAGAATAATGTAACTGATAATTCTTCTAATAATAGTTCTGAAGATCTTAATCTTTCGAGAAGTCAATCATCGTCCAGTATTTATAAGAAGGGAGTACGATAAAGAAATTTAGGAGAATGGAGGCGTAGAAATCTGTAGAATTCAGTAGTCATTCAAAATGTTCATTCATCCATCCATCCATCCACCCATCCATCCATCCATCCATCCATCCATCCATCCATCCATCCATCCGTCACTCGGATCTCCAAGCATTTCAGTAAAAAAAATTCAGAAACTCATTCAGTGCTTCGTCCATTCATCCTTTTCCATTGGATGTGTCGGAAAACGTTCTTTAATGATACTGAGACTGAATTGAGAGGCAATTACGCATTGAATTATCAGCATCATTGGATACCATCTTGGATGGCGATAACGAATAAAATTTAAAAAAAAAAAAGAAGAGACGAATCATTACGAAGGATGGAAATGATCAGGAATGCGATGCAGATGCAGATGATGACGACGACGCTGATGCAGCAGATGATGATGATGCTAATGATGATGACGATGCCAATCCATTAAACCTGAAGAAATGAAAGCTTAGTGACAAGTTGAGGCGACTGGCTGGAATGAAAAGACAAGGCGACAAAGGGAAGGACAGAGAACGACAGAAAGAAGAAGATAGCCTAGCAGGGGCATCGGTCAGACACACTTGCTGAAGGCAATTAATCGCGGTGGATATGAAAAGGGAGGAGGAATTAAGAAAGAAATCAACCCACACTTGCTCGATCCAGTTTCCCAATTACTCGTCAGATAAAAAATTGTCAAGGGTTGTAGTAATAGTAATAATATATGGTAATAACAGTAATATAATATATATTATTATATATAACAATATTACAGAAGAGTTATAATAATAATAATAATAATAATAATAATAATAATAAATGTCATCAGTTAACTAATTATTTGGCGTGCAACCATCATCACCAAGGCTAGCGAAAATTGTCAAAGGTTGTAGTAATAGTAATAATATATGGTAATAACAGTAATATTATATATTATTATATATAACAATATTACAGAAGAGTTATAATAATAATAATAATAATAATAATAATAATAAATAATAATAATAATAATAATAATAAATGTCATCAGTTAACTAATTATTTGGCGTGCAACCATCATCACCAAGGCTAGCGAAATAACCTAGCGACTGAGTGATGCATCAGAATGCCAGACATAAGCGGCCCGTTAACACGAGCAGATGTTAATTATGGATGATGATTTTTCCAAGATTTCGCGAGCATAATGAACGAATGAATAGGTGAAAAGGCATGTAAATGACATGATTCTACGAATCTTAATGACTGGTAAATGATCGATAGATTTTCCTCGCGTAGTTCAACAACAACAACAACAACCATCTAACCACAACAACAACAGCAACCACCTAGCAACAATAACAACCACTTAACAACGATAACAACCACTTAACAACAACAACAACAACAGACATCTAACCACATCATTTTTGACGATAACGAATAAAAGACAATGCTCTAGGGTTCATAAAAACATCTGGAATGATAAACTGAAAATACGGGGCATTAACATGACAAAAGAATACCTAGGGGAAAAGGGACATTCGACCCAGCAAGGAATAGACTGGAGGCCACCAGTAAATCAAACAGGCCTTGAAATCGCAAGTCTCGCTCGACTGATCGCAGCTCCACGGAACGGTGGTTGAGTTTTCCAGTCTTTTAATTCATTCAAATTGTTCCGCACGTTTGCCCGCAATCAAAAGTTACAGTCATTACAGTCATAACGGGGCATCGTGACAGTAGGCGTTACGTAATCCTTTGATTACAACAGTAGTAATCTCGTACATAATGTCACCGCTGTGGGATAATAATTGTAGGTGCAGTTCGGTTCTTCATTAATTCATTAAGTTAGGTTTCCAAAGATTTTGTGCGGTCGATAATTCGTCGTCAGAAGGAAAAAGTTCCTTGTTTGAAATGTTGTTATTTGCCGAGAGCAATTGACTTTTATTAACGCCTCTGCCGAAAAAAACAGGCTTTAGGCTGGTCTAAAAAGAACGCCCGAAAGATTGCTCAAAACGGATGAGAAAAAAATATTTAACAAACTTTCACGTCAAAGTCAGAACAAATCTGCAACTGAAATTCTGATGATAAATTTTAAAAATTTAACAAGAAAAAAAAAATACATAAATTTTGTAATTCAACAGATTCAGTTAGATCCATTGTGTTGCTTAATCGAGCAATTTAATTTCTTAACTTTTTCCATCATTACAGAGTTAACGAAACACAAATTGAACAATAGTGAATTTGGACAATACGACGTATCCGTCAATTCCCTTCCGTCCATGTGCCCTCTTCTGTAGCACGTAGTCTAGTCCTATCTAGCCTGGATTAGTACAATTCTCTTCTCCATGGCACTTCTGCTTCCCTTATTGTCTCCCTTCAGCGCGTCCAAAACAAATTAGATAAACTTATCCTTCTTGAACCCAACCTTAACAAATATCTGTCCCTGATGAAACTGCACTGGTTATTTTAAAAACATCTTTACTTGCGCTCATTGACCACATCCAATCCAGCATACCTCGACCATCTCATTCACAACCGCCAAATCCCTGATCACCTTCGCTCATTCTCCTAGTAATTCACCTTCACCTACCCGACCATCCATCGTCAACCGAGGTTCCTCCCACGCCCCACATCTCTCGATGTTTCCAGCCGACATTCGACCTACTCGAGCGTCAGCTGAAGACCCATTTCTTCAATGAGTCTATCCAAGAACCAAGGCGCCTCTGACGCTTTGCTTAAGGTGCCATAGAGAAAAACTATTATTATTATTATTATTATTATTATTATTAAAATTGATGAAGTTTTCAAATCAAATTACATCATCATCACCACCATCACCATCTCATTAGGTCAATGATGCTAAGAATGTCTGACTGATACGTTGGTCCTGTTTGGATTAGGATGATGTTTCGCGCAAGGATTGCTCGTCTTACATGCCAAGCTGAACGTATTCAATTATTCAAACCTTAGCTTTTAGTCGGAGGTAGGAAAAAGTTTTGATGTTTTAAACAAAGATTTATTCGACTTTTTGAAGTAAAAGCTTTTTATTTATTTTTTGTTTTTTTACTTATGATGTTTATAAGTTGATACTCGGAATGCTATGCTTCCCGGAGATACCGACCCGAGAATTGAATATCGATGGAAGCACGCCAGTCGTAACCATGGTTACGAAGGGTCCATTAAGCAGATGGAATGAATCGGCTTTAACGTGGTCTCGGAAATGTCTTCTTCCGACATCGATCCAACTCAGACGCCTTATTCCACTCAAGACTTCAAAACTCCGATACACTGTCCTTTAACTGTAGACACGGAAAATTGATTGTTTGGAAATGAAATGAACTTCCCTTTTCCAAACACGTGTTAGACATTTGCTCCTGCCTTTCAAGATGCAACACCAAGTTATGACGCATGAGAAAGATGCTCCGAATGGGCCGTTTGAATACCTAACGGTTGTTCTTAAACCGTCCAACTCGGAAACACCTGTTTAACACTGAACGGCCTTGTATTTCAGCACGTCTTATCTTCATTGATAACTATTATAGACAATCAGACGATGATATCGATTCGGCGTGTTTCAAGCATTTCTTTTCATGACATTTTCTTCAATCGCTGACATTCGTCACGGTTGGGTCTCCAGATGTTTCCTAGATTAGCTATTAATAAGATGATTTATAGCTCGCGGTTACGTTTCATTAGATATCGATTATTTATTTAACCCTTTGAACCCCACAGGCCGGTTTTCCGACCATCGCATCCACCGTCATTACCCCATCATTAGCTGAAAACTGCTGGGGGCTCGGGTTATAGGGGGAAAGGCCAGGGGGAACAGGGTTCAAAGGGTTAAGCTAGCCAATGTTATTCTTAGATTCTAAGCGAAGGTGATTTAATATTTAATAATAATTATTATTTTAAGGACAATTAGTTTAATCATTTGGTAGGCGTGAATTGACCCTTTTCTGGTTGGATGACATTTTGTTAGAATTGCTAATCAAATCCAACGTGTATAAACAGAGGCTCGAAGAGAGCTGATTATGACGGTTTCTGAGGCGAAGATTTTTATTGCATAAATGAATCTAAAAGTACAAATTTCATATCCTCTGTTTTATATTCGTTTTTGGGTGGCGGGGGTTAACTTTTTGGCGGGGCTTATCTGGAAAAGATTCCCAATTCCTTCTTTCTGGTGAAGAACTTGGGGTTGGTGCCGGCAGCGGTACTGTAACTACCTGTTACGTAATTCGAGTAGAGAACGTGACCAACATTTGTCAACTGCTCCTTGTTAATCCGAGAACAAAAAGATAAGAAATGAAAGTGATTTGTAAATTCCACACTCCGCAAATTAACCACGAGACAAATGCGCCCGGTAGCAGAATAAACCGCACAACCATCCATCAAGGAGGAGGACAACATCTTCCTCTGGAAAATGAGATTCAGATGCTGACAGAGCAAAGTTTTGAAGACCCGCGAACAACTTTTGAATTGCTTTGAAACGGCTGCACATCATTTCTTAATTGCAACAAAGAAAATTGGATGCAGAAAAACTCCGTTGCCGTGTGAACACGAAAAGCAGCAATGCTTATTCTTGTTTCAGTTTGTCGTAACGATAAAACAATGAGATTAAATAAAATATAAAGATAAGTGAGGAAATTCATTTCATAATTATTGCAGTGCAGTTTTGTGCTACATTCGCAGTTTGCAAATTACGCCGACTTTCATTCCCAGTACAAGTTGAATAACTATTTAAAAGTACTGAAATAAGCAACGCTGTTAATGAGGGTTGTAAAGCTGTAAAAAGTACAAAGAAAGGACCCAAAAAGTCATCCTCATCATGCAATTATGTCAATGAAAACCTCATCATGTAATTATGTTGATGGAAACATCATCGGATGATAACCAGTTACACTGAAACTGAATGAAAACACGTAGAACTTCGAGCCCGTAATGCACGTAATGACTCTCGAGTGTTGAAGGAAAACAGAAGCATCGTTACAGGAGCTAAGGAGGCCTCGGTCTAGTTCTGTTTAATTCTGACAATCGACATCAATTAAGAGGCCATTCACATTAAAGAGAAAATATAAACATCTTAATTATTAATACCTTAATTAGGCAATCGTTCTTAAACATGGCAAGGTAGGCAGGACAGGATGGATTGGATGCACCTCCGCCATTGTTGTTCAATTATCACCCATAGGAATGAAAGACGATTGATTAATGCATTGCAATTAAAAAGATATTATCGCCTTGCCGAATCAAATGAACACATCAACTGGTAAATCGAAATTATTTGTCAGAAATTATTTCGACATTTTGTCGGATTGATACATCGGATGAATGTCAGCAAAGCGTACTTAGAGACCGGGGTTTCGAACGGGGGTTAGCTCCACGAACACGGAACAGCGGAGGCAAGTCCGGACTGATGCCGGCCGTAATAAATAAACTCCTTTGATGTGTCAAAGCGACGAGGTGACACGAGCATGCTGTTTCCAACGTGGTACGTTTAATCAATTACTTTAAAAAAAAAGCTGAGGTCATCATCACTATCATCATCACAGCATCACTATCATCATCACAGCATCACTATCATAATCATTACGGCATCACTATCGTTATCGCAGCATCATTATCATCATCACAGCATATGACCATCATCATCACCATCACGATCGCCATAGGCTCGGATGTCATTACTTTAGGCGATTAAAAATTACATGAAAAAATGTTTCAGACTTCCAATCACACCCCTGGCGACGATGATCACGAAAATGACGAAGACGATGATGATGATGATGGAGATGACGACGACGACGATGACGATGAAGTCGTTCGTTGTCTCGTTGGGCGTATGATGTTTGATTCTCACGAGATTAATTACAATCCAGGCCACGTTGCTTGTTTTCTTTTAGCCTTCCATCTCCTACGCCATCCATCCATCCATCCTCTGTAACAACCCATCCATCCATCCTCTGGAACTATCCATCCATCACGGTTTCATAAGAAATCCACGCGCACGCCCCCATCCATCATCTCTGCCGGTTTATTCTCACGGCTCGATTCAAATCAATACCGTGGCATGAGAAAGTTTAAGCAAGCGTTAGCACGAAAGTGAATGGGAGAAGAGAGCATTAAAAAGCTGAACATTAAAAAGCTGAACGCGTACGTAAGTACGGACTGATCGAAGGTACTAAAAAGACAAACAGTTCGAACGCAGAGCAGTAGTCACGCAATAGGAACTCGAACTGGCACTGAATGAATGAATGAATGCATGAATGAATGAATGCATGAATGAATGAATGCATGAATGAATGAATGCATGAATGAATGAATTAATGCATGAATGAGTGAATTAATGCATGAATGAATGAATGAATTAATGCATGAATGCATGAATGAATGAATGACTCGATGACGTTTTTAATTCTTCGCTCCAATCAGTTCTTGCGAAGTAACGTGGTTACCATGGAAACGCAAAGCTGGGAAGTTATTGCTTGTATAAACATTAGGAGGCTGGACGGTTGCATCATAATCAAGCAATATCCTCTCGGTCGTCGTAAAATCGTAGTTGTCGTTTCAAGGACAGCAGCAACAACAACAACCACATCAATAACAACAACAACGACCACCACAACAACAACAACAGCAACATCATCATCATCATCATCATCATCATCATCATCACATCATCATCATCATCATCAACAACAACAACAACAACAACAACAACAACAAGAATAACAACCATATCAACAACAACTACAAAGATATCCATCATCTTTGCTGATAAGAAAAGTGGTAGAAATGGGAATTGAGACAGGCAGTAAGATGGAGTAATGAAGAAGCACTAGAGACTCGAGATAACGCAAGAGATATGTTAATGAAGGACACGGTGGTCCATTGGAGAAGTAAAGAGAGAAATGAACTCTCTCGTAAACAAGAAACAGATGGTCACAGACCAGCAAAATGTCAAATTTATTGCTTGTGACAATGTGCATCGCGTCGATGTTACGATCTTCAATATCTATACGAGATGAGGGAATTAATTTCAGAATTTCGGAATTTCAGAACCTAATAAACTCCTTTCATGGCACATCTCCAGAACTAATTCTATCTAGTCGATCCAATCCAATCCAAAAAAGTCCTTCAATCGAAAACAATAAAAGAAGCGAAATCTCTAAAAATCGAGCTCCTTTGAGCCCTGGTTGAGGCAGGTTTTGGACAACTTTGCACGCGTAGAGGCAAAGGTCAAATGGCACAAAGGTACAGAAACGCAGGGGACTTGACCTTCTGCTAGTGGAAAGGTGAAGGAAGAGCATTGGTTGGCATGTTTATAAGTGACCAGGGAGGCGTGCAAATAAGTTTCTACCCACCTCAAGCATTTCTACGGACGTTGAAAAATGCATAGGATTTTTAAAATATCAACGCCCAGCTGCCGAACGCTGCAAAGACTTAAAATAACATCTTATCAAATATTTAATAGTAATAATAGTAACAATAATAATAATAATAATAATAATAATAATAATAAATAATAATAATAATAATAATAATAATAATAATAATAATAATAATAATAATAATAATAATAATACGAGTTTAAACTTTTTCCTTCTTATTTATTTAAGACACCAATAAATTAGAAAAAAAAACATTATTGTGGATGTTATTCCAGTAGAAGGAACTTCCCCTTTTTTATTTTTTTTTTTTTTACAAATTGTCTCGAAGCGTAACTCAATCGTAGGTAAGGCTTGGATGGCAATAAATAAGCAATTTGCAATTGGCACATTTCCAACTGTTTTATCGTAGAAATTGTTGCAGACATCTCTTTCTCCTTCCCTCTCTCTCTCTCTCTCTCTCTCTCTCTCTCTCTCTCTAATTAACCGCTTCTTTCCAGAAGTCGAGAAAGGGCATTAAAATACTACACGAAATAAAATTAAAGAATAAAATTAAAAAAACACACGCGCGCACACAGACACACAGACGGTGTAAAACGATATCCTTTCAAACGACCAGACAAATAAAATTACACGTGTCTCGAAAGCAGTAGTAGTAGCAGTAGTAGCAGCAGTAGTAGTAGCGACAAATAAAAGTGTGGAAAATGTAGTAAAACCTGGTAGTAGTCTAGAGGCGGTACTATTCCTTCAAAGAGACGCCCAGACTCATTAGTTTACAGTTCCACGACGAGAGAAATTGAAACCGTAACTGAAATGCAGGAGAACCAAAAAAATAAAAATAAAATAATAAAAATAAAAATTAAAAAAAAAATTTGTAAAAGTCAGACGAAATAAGGTTCGTGTTTACTTTTAATGCACGCATGACTGAGTAGCTTCAATTACCCTGAACGGAGACTAGATCATTCACGAAAAGGACAATCAATCAATCCACACACACACACACGCACACACGCACACGAACCCGCACGCACGCACAACAAAGGGACCTCCAAGGACACCACGTGCAGAGAGAATGAAAAAAGACAAACTCGAGAAATTCAATAGCTTGCATCTGAGTCACATTGATCACAGGCCATTGTTTCGATTCGGCGATGAAAACAACAACAACAACAACAACAACAACAACAACAACAACAACAGAAGGTGCACACAATTCGAAGTGACGTGGTTGAGATCAATTACTGTCCTGCTATATATCTATATATATATATATAGTAGTGTAGTCTCATAGTATCATATATATATATATATATATATATCTCATAGTATATGTATATATATATATATGTAAACATATATGTTTTTATGTATCTATGCACTGGCATCTAGATAGGCCTTTTCTCATTTAAGATGTTGTTAGGAGAATTGCATCCAATTACACACTTAAAGTAATTTTTGCTGATAATTCAGAAAAAGTGCCTAGATGCTGTATTCTTACAAATTAACCATTACTGTTATTATGTTTATTGACATATTTGATATATAGTTGTATTATAATTACATTATAAGAAGGATAGAAAAATATTTTGCAATATATTTATATTAATTACAGTAACATTGATTCACAAGAACAATACACAAATATATTGCAAAATATTGATGTAAATTACATTGCATTGTAAATAAATTACGAAAACAATACACAAATATATTGATGTCAATTACATTGCATTGTAAATAAATTACGAAAAACAATACACAACCATCAGCCTAACAACGACACGTCTGATGGAATACATGGCTAATGGAAATGCAACCTCCATCACCGAATGAACGTTAATTTATTGCCGTTCTTAAACTACAACCTTAACGTGTCTCAAAAATCCGTAAATTCAAGATGGCTACCCCCATCGTTGTTCGTAAGAATTAATAATTCAAACTTAATTAATTCATCCATCAACAATTAGTACAATTAGTCTTTGATTATTCGGATAAATATTCGGATTTAATGAAATAGATAAATAAATAAATAAATGAATAAATTAGCTCATCCCTAGGATGGGGGGGGGGGGATGGAAACAAAAACGACAAACACAGATGGTCACAATGGCTCTCTAATGATGCAAAAAGCAATTCCTAGAATGGCGATCGAATATTTAAATTTAAGTCCCCAAGTCCACTACGATGGCACTTTGGAATTCATGACGAGCGGCGGAGTTCGGGGAGAAACAGCATTGAAAAAAAAAAATCAGAATAAAGGTCGATCGATTGATTCGATGATTGATTGATTGACTGTTTGATTGACTGTTTGATTGATTGAGTGACAAAGAACCACTAGAGAAATTGAACATTAAAAATCAAGAAGTACGAAGAATAATAAAGAAGCATCGAACAACGGCTAGCCAAAAATGGCTAAAGATTCCTGATGACTAATCAGTCAGTGGATGTGGAGCGCTAAAAGCTCACACATTGAAATGGAATGGCAGTGTTTACAGTTGAGATAGCATCAGCCTGATGGAAATGAACTTAAACACAATCTTTTCTGACTCTTTTGTCTGCCTGTGTGTGTGTGTGTGTGTGTATGACGTCAGCAATGAACTCATGAGTGAGGAATGAGAGACGGGATAAAGAAGGACAAAAAGTGGGATTAATAGATGTGGGAAAAAGATGAATAATAATGATAATAACAAGAGGGCGGAAGGAGTGAGCGAGTGAGTGAGTGAGTGAGTGAGTGAGTGGAGGAGTGATGAGACAGAACATTAAATCTCTGAAGGCATAAAAATATTGAAAACATCCCCACGAACGAAGGTAGAATGACGAAGCGATGGATAATCAGAGTAATCATTCTTCACACGAGGAAATGCATGCAATCTTCCAGTCAACAAAGTAACCGAGAACCGGTCGGCATGACAGCATGACAGGACAGTGACGCGATGAGATAATAATTATATAATGCTACTAATAATAATCATTATATAAGTATCATAATCATGATTATCATCATTATCGTTATTATTATTACTAGTATCATCATCATCATCATCATCATAATCATCATCATCATATAATAATATAATTGTATATTATTACGTAAGCTGAAGGCACTGAGGATTACTGAATAAAATTTTAAACATTCGGGGAAAGATTTACGAGCAGCGAGTATTTCCTTATTTCTCTCATTGTCGACCTGACGAACTAATGAAGACATCACGACAACGACATTATAATTATAAACACGATAATTATTATAATTATAACCACCATAATAGTCGATCGACCTAGCATCCATTAATTTTATCCGTGACGTTCAATTATTTCTATTGTAAATATTCGACTACGAAATACTATTAATTATTATTAGTATTACTATTATTCTATCATCATAACCATTGTCCCTATCATTATCATAACTACTCATTATTATTATTATTATTATTATTATTATTATTATTATTATTATTATTATTATAACGTCATCATTATCATCGCGACTCACCTTCCTCACGTCGCCTCGGTCGGTGCCGACGAAGAGAACGGTTTCGTCGTTGGCCGTTGTGGCCGCCAGCGAGGTGACCTTGACCCGGTCCAGGAGTATGGCTGCCGAGCTCGAGATTGGATTCGAACCGATGATGGGATGATTGACGTCGTATTCTCCGCAGTACTCGTCTGTGATCTCGAATTTCTGGAGAAGATGACGACGATGATGATGATGAGGAATCAGTCCTTGGTGGCGATAGTGATGCTTATGGTGATAGTTATTATGGTGATAGAGATGATGTAATAATGATGATGTAATAATGATGATGTAACAATGATTATGGTGGTGTTAGTGATGTATTCCTCATCAAGTTGCAGCCGTGGAAGAGAACACTTCCGGTACAAGATAATAATCACGACGGAAGGAACAAAAATGAAAAGATAATTTGAACCGATCGGATCGGGTGTGAAAAAGAAACAAGACAGTTGAACAACTGAGAACAGGGGAGGTAAGGGGGGGGGGGGTTAGGGTTAGGAGTTAGGGTGTTTGGGTATTTGGGTGCAAGTGGGTGAGACCTCATTATTGTGGTATCAATCCTTCATTTCATGCCTTCTTAAGTGAACGAAGAGAGCATAAAATTACTCAGCCAGGGAAGCACTTAACAGCAGCAGACCTTCAATCCTCAATCGACCTTTGAACCCGATAATGATGATGATGATGATGACGACGATGATGATGGAGTCTCCTGCGAGACCTCAACAAGGATTTCAGAGTCACAACTGAAAAGTAGGTCACCAGCCAATGAATCAAAGCGAACAATTTGTACGGACTGCAATTATCAAGTTTCTCTCAGCTATTATGTGATTATTATTATTATTATCATTACTATCAACAACTGACTCAACGTCAGTGATGAACGTAATTGCGCATCTGCATTTAAAATCTAATCTCCTGTCGTCGCCATCTTTGTTTTGTTATGATAACGATTTTATTCTAATTCTAATGATTGTACATTGTATATTGTGATAAATAAATTATCAGCAAGATGTCACGCATGTTAACACAGATTTCATCACCTCATCATCATCGTAGTCGTCATCATTGCCATCATCATCCTTACCATCATTATCATAGTCGTCGTCATCATCACCATCAGCATCATCGGGAACCTAATTCTCAAATGGCCGGGAGTGTGTAACACTATACTTGAATGAGAATTTCAGACAGACAAATGAATTCTGCAATGAAGATGCAAGCCACAAGCATAATAACAAGCATAATAACACTTATAACACGAAGATCCTTGACATTGACTTGACATTCTTCATTTTTCTGTCATTTTCACTGTCAATCCATCCTTCAGATCTTCAACTGTTCAGTTTTGCAATAATTTCAATCCTTTTTGTCTCTCGATATTATTTCCTTATTTCTTTTTGTTTACATCCATTCATTCCATCATTCCAATAACACATTTACAAGATATTCTCTGATTGGTCGATGTTGCTAGTTAAGTATCAATAATGATTCGCTGAGGTGGTACTGGTAATTGAACGAATGAATGATTGCAGAAAAAATGCTATCCACTCTGGAGATTGAGATTCTGATGGAAGGAACTAATGAGTCATTAACTATAAATTAACCAGTTAATTAGTTTTGAATTAACGACCAAAGGAATGCGATGGATTAATGAGTTTAAAAATAAATAACTGAGGAATAGAAGAAGACTCACGGCCGTCTTGCAGGGTATGGGTTGGACGAAGTGGTCTGGCCCTATGTTGCCGATGCCCTCGAAGCAGCTCTGAATGGTTTCGGTGAAGATCCTTCTCACGTCCCTCATCGGGTATATGCAGATGGCAGACCTGAGGTGATTGTTTTATTGAAAGAAACGATGCAATAAAATCGACAAATACTAACAAATTAGCTACTACGCTAATACAATAAATATAATAAAATACAACTAATAATAATAATAATAATAATAAAAATAATAATAATAATAATATTAATAACAATAACAACAACAATATTAATAATAATAACAACTTCCAAGAATAACAACAAACATTGGAATGCAACCAACCCCGGTAATGCAGCTCCCGATCCAACGCCGCTGTCGTGGTTGCCTCGATTCGTGCCCACGTTGTCGTTCAGGTTGCCGTTGACGCTGGACGCGGCGGCGGGGACGCTGCCAGACGAGGTATTGTGGGGGTCCTGTGCACCGAAGACGCCCACCAGCACGTCCTCCAGCTCCGACATGGGCGGCACGTCCGACAGCCCCAATCGTTTCGCCAGGAGACTGCCGGGCCTGATGACGGCGGCCGCCAAGAGAACGTTGTAATTGGTGGACGATCGTTGACGCTGCGAATGCATCGGCGATCGTCTTCTACTCGACGACATGCCGAAGTCGTCGTCGTCGGCGTCGCTCGAGTCGCCTCCGTTCAACGGCGCCGGTTCCGGGACCCAGCACTCGAAGGGTATCTCGGTGTACGAGTAGAGGGTTTTGTCTCCGTGACATATTCTGGATATTCTGGACACCAATCTGTCCATGGTGACGTTCTTGACGGACGTCTTTTGGAGGGAAAGGAAATAGCTGAAGCCCAGAGAGGAGAACCCGTGCACGTAGTGAACCCTTGTGAATAAGAAGGATAGGATTTGCAGATGCACGTAAAAATTAATTAAAATCCTGGTATTCCGAAGCAGACGCGATAAAAAGCTTTTTTTTTTGTTACGAAAAATAAATAAAAATAAAAATAAAGAAAACGAAACATGAAACGAATAATGTTTAATCTTAGTAAAAATGTTATTTCCACTGTTTTTTTTTAAGAAAAAATTTTCCTATCGATGTGACGCGTCCGTACAACAACAACAGTAAATGCATCGTTCAGACTTTTACAGTCGCAATAAATGTCATCCAGAAGAGAAGGGAGTGAGACAACTGAGCAGACAGGGAGAAGTACAAGCAGAGATAGGGGTGAATGGATATTCATCGATAGAGATGAAGATAGTCTCAAAAGGAAGATAGATAGATCCCCGGCATGCTGCTGATAAATATCCTCGATGATAGATGTTTCGCTGCTTCGCTGCAACTATGACAGGAGAACGAATGAGGTCAGAGCAATAATTTCAATGAGTGCCGCGAAATAAAAAGCACTTTCTCACAGCAGAAAGCAATCTAAAAAAAAACGCGGGAAAGCGCGTGGTACAAGTGGGCCAAGCTCGGAATGAAATTTGCATATCGAAAGTGAAATCGATTATTCTACGAGTCCGGTTTCGTTTTAATTTTACGCACTCCACCGTTACCTCGTGTTGTCAGCCGGACTGGCTGCAGTTTCAATTCCCACGGACTCGCCTGACTAATGGACCGTGGAGAGAACGGCAAAACAGAGCCTCTATATAATGGACACGCACCGAGATTCGCAAGCATAAAGTCTGAGATGAAACACGTAAATATGGTCTTTAATAGGGTTTTCTCCGGTCATTAAGTGTGATTAGAATTGAATCGGAGGCCCATATCCCGCGGCTGGGAACGTAAGGTTGGAGATTAATAATAAATAAGTATGGATTACTTATTTATAATAAATAATATTAATAATAAATAAGTATGGATTACTTATTTATTTCTGTGCACTACAAACGCTGCTGCTACTACTGTAGCTGCTGCTATAGCTGCTTCTCTGCTACAGATTGCTCGAATGATTGATAATGATCAAATGCATTTATGCGATGATGATGATAATGATTTTTTACTTGTCCTATTAAATTTAGCCAGCCTAATTGATTTTATATAATTCACGTTAAATAATATGAATTAACTGCAGAGATTATTATTATTAAAATTAATCGATCAGCAATCCAGAACAATTCCACGCTCTTAGTTTGGTCTATCGTTCTGAATGTGAATTGTGAATTCTTTCTCTCTCTCGATATAGTCCATGGATACGTTATCTGCTTCTTCAGTGAGAAATTATACAATCTGGAATTCATGCATGAGAAGACAAAGCATAAATAAGGCATGGAAAACAAGCAGAAGGCATTTCAATTTATCAGTTTGTTCTTTCAGTTCTTTCAGCTCTTTCCTTAAGTTGCTTCCAATGATTTTGTCTTGCGATCACAATCTTGTATCGTTAGTTATTTACTATAGTCCAAAACTATGTCCAACTAAGTAGCAGATAATTGGAAATTATCAGGTCATTGAAATAATAAAATACTGTTTAGTTTCATAAAACCCTGGAAACTCGGTGCCAACATCAGATGGCATAGAAATCAAACTTGACACGAATAAATAAAATCAAAGACTGAAAATTCTCACTTGAAAATTTCTCTCTGTTGAATTTCAACGTCAATTTTTGATGGCACCAGAATGTCACTGGAGACAAACTCGAAATCCTGTTGGTGAAAGTTTGAAAAATTGAAATCTCAAAATCAAAATGGCTTCTAAAAAGTGCCTCGCATACAGAAACAAGTCCCTAATAATCAAAAATTATCCAAGAATTTGAATCTGGAATTTGCAGGGAATAATTTTTTTTTTGATGCACGTAATTGATATTAATGCCAAAGAAATGATGCTAGCTTAGAAAATATTCTCGAGAATATATTATCTTACTGAAAACGATTATAAGATAATTTTCTGAATGCAGTCTTTCTGAATGGAGTGTCTTCAGTGAACAATACCCAGATGAGAGAAACATTCGAATTTCACCCAAATAATACAAATTACCCACAAAAAATTTTCCAGACAATCTGAGATGCCATTCAAAGGATGTCATTAAAGATATCGTATGATTTGACTCAATTCACAATTCACTATTAGCCATTTTACCAGGCAAGGTTTTCAAAAGTTATAAGGCCATGTAATAATAATATTAATAATAATAATGTTATTATTATCATTATTATCATCATCATCATCATCATCATCATCATCATCATCATCATTATTATTATTATCATTAGTATTATTATTATTATTATCGTCATTATCATCATCATTATTATTATTATTATTATTATTATTATTATTATTATTATTATTATCATCATTATTATTATAATAACAAGACGAAATTATTATACATCCAAAGTATGTTCGTGTGTGGCCCCGTTTTATTTCCATCAGGGAGAATTAAACCGTCCAATATTTAAATTTAAGGAAAAATTCTTTCATCCGTGAAGCAGAAAAGTCTCGAGGGAGTGCTTTCCAATTCCAATCAATTACGGAGTGAAGTGCACAGGTAAGGAGGAGCAAGGGAGTGGAAATAAAGCTGGAAGGAGATCATGAATACTCAGAAGGTAATGACAATGTCCATTAAGATGCATCCATGCGTGGAAAATATTTTTACTTCATTAGGAAAAGTAAATACAGGAGGAGGATGAGGTTCTTTGATCCATCCGACAGATTAAACGCTGGAGATGACATGCTTCCATCTCCCTTTAAATACGATTTCCTCGATAAACCGTAAACAAGATATTTTTACGCATCGCTTAACGGAGTCTGTTCGAAGGAAACGCTTAATGCTGCACTCGACTGACAGCCATCTTGCCTGGGAAAAACCGCTTCTAACTTCGGCTGATATTGAGCGGAAAATGGAGCAAATAGTTTGCCATTCATAATGTGCTTTCAACTAATTCGTATTTATAAACATCAGTAATTGAAAGATATTTCTTTTGAGTCAAGACCTACTTTATAAGTAATCGATGGAGCTTAGAAGAATGAATTGTTATTGTTTTGTTTCTGTAAACGAGAGGATGGCGGGAATGTTTTGATTGTATTTCTCGCACATTTCCCAATAACAACAACAACAACCCAGGTTCATTCGTGTGAATGAGCAGCTGTTTTTTTTAAACAGATTTTAAACACGAAAACAAAAAAAAAGGCACATTAGTTTCCAATTACGGAAAATAAAAACGGATTGTTTGCAATAACAACCGACACGAACAAGATGTAAGTTCAAACGATACAAGATATTGCCTTTAGAATCTTAAACCAGCATTATAATGATTGTCTAAAATCGTGGCATCCTTATTATTATTATTATTATTATTATTATTATCATCACCATCATTATTTTTGTAATAATAGTCAACAACAAAACAAATAAACCATTAAATATCAGGGTTATGATATCTTATTAGGGACTAGATTTAGCACTTAACTACACTTAACTAATTTGAAAGAAGGATTACCTGAATTATAACCAAAAGCGAAAGAATACCTGTATATTCCTGGTACAAATGGTCGGAACGCTATCCTTGTAAGCCATGAGTCCCTTGTTGCTTCTCGTGGTGGCGATGTACAGTACGTCCGTACTGGCCGGATTGGGGGGACCCGGTGCTATGAACATGACCACGGAACTGTTTTCATCGCTGGGTACCATCATCGTGTAGCGAGGTGTTTCGGCCACCGATATGTTGCCCAACAAATATTTCCTACAGTGTCCCTGAAAAGTCAGTGTAAGTTGATGGAACCAATTGTCGACTCAAAACACGTTAGCACGAAAGCGTAGTGTTTTTTTAAATTCAAAGGCTTCGATGCAAATTTTCATGCTATTATTTTAATATCATCCACTAGTTGGGATGTTACAATAATGATGACTTTTTCAATCTAAATATTAAATACCTGTAAATTACCTATTAAATGTAACTAAAAGTGTAGTGCTGGATGTCACTTATTATTTGAAATATGTAAATTTTTTTTTGTAAATAGATGAAACAGCTCGAACGTTAGTTTATTTCAAAGTCTTGCACTGTCGACCTTGTTTACAATCTTGAGTATACAAAAAAAAAACAACCTACTAACTGGAGAAAGTATGTTGGCAGAAGAGAAAGCTTTATTAAGAAGGTGCCAGAAATCGCATGACATCTTAAGAATCATTCGAGAGAAAAAAAAAAGCTAGTCTCCCGTCAAAAACATTGTCGACACTAATTGGCACTTTTCCCATAAAACTGAGAAATTGAATGGCCATTATCGACTCGAAGAATGGCAATAATTTTTATTGAGGCGTACATCACCTGTGCTGTCCTACAACCTGTGACAATGTCTTTTCGTTTCATTTTTTTTGTTTGCGACAACGACAACAACAGAAAACAATCTTTTTAATACGATTATAAATTTTAACATTGATTATAAATTATTATCACCATTTAGAAAATTTATCGCAATGAAGTATAAGGCGAGGGTCATTCTAAAACCTGTTGGATATCAATTTGCTCGGCAAATACCAGTCGTTCTTTTATTAGCACGGCACGGGAATGGCACGAAAGCGATTTAAGTCAATGGAATCCCCTGTCTACGAATGGCCCCCTGAAGGCATTCGTAATGGCCGATTAAGAAAATCGAAAGATCTTATAACGTTCCTCTGGATAAAACAGATGGCTAGAATGTGAAGCAGGGATGAACAAGGAATGGCAATAAAAGACAATTTAAGGGATTTTAATAATACCGGGCGCAAAATCGGTAATTAGTCCTGCAAGTAATTCGACGGCGTTCGAGAATCTTTCTAGTCCGCCATCTTAAGTACGGATGTGAATATTGGCAGTGAACTCGTTTCAGCAGAAAAAAAAACTAGAATCGAGAAGATTGCAATTGGATATCGAAGACTAGATGTGCGATAGTACCGGATGAGGCAAAAGACTGTAAACTGGAGAAGCAGAAGTAGAGGCTGAGATTAAGAAAAATAAAATAATAATAACAATAATAATAATAATAATAATAATAAAGTAGAGCATGAAACTCGTTAAAAAACGACTCGAATAAATCATTGCGATAACCTCCGTGCAAATGAATAAATCTTCAGGTTGATGATGCCGAAGTCTTGAACGTTCAAGCTCCCTTTTAAAATCCATCTCAAGGTCCTAAATAGGTCGATCACGATCTGCACATAAATAACGAAGGAAAGAAAAAAAATTCGAGAGTAACTGGAGTGCAAGAGGCATCCTAAATTTATCCGCTGCCCTCAAAACAGGCACCTAAATTCGAATCACAGGACCTAATTAGGTGCACGTACGGGTGACATGTATATGACCGCTCGGGGAAGGATTGGACATTTTATCACACGATTAAGACGTATCAATTTGGGGGAAATATTTATAACTGGAGATATTCAAGAGGTCTAGTAAAAAAAGGAGTTCTTCGGCAGGGTATTCGACTTACGACTTAAGAGAGACAATCATTTAACACGACTGTGCGCATCGATTTTCAATTCTATTCTCCTTTTATTGCACTCTGCAAATGCAACGACACTTTCAGAACACGCACACGGTTGTTAAGACAAGGACAGGAGACGAGGGAATCGAGAAGCAATGGTGATCAAACAACACTTGCCATCATCTGATCGATTGATGCTGCTGCCGCTGAGGGAATCGAAACTAAGTCCCACGAGGAGACGACGAACGATAGACGTTCCAGTTCCCCTCTGAAGCGGCAAATAAAATGCGTCATTCAAAAGCTCTTACGCGGAACATGAAATAAAAGAAATGTCAAACTCATTTCCATTCATCGTCCCCCTCATCCTCTACTCCCCTCGAGTCGTATCCGTGGGGAGCATCAATCAAGAAGTGACTTGAAAAGAAGAAGGCAGGATAAAAAAAAAATAAGAGAAGAGAAAAGAAAAGAGTCAGTCAGTAAAAATAAGTGTGCCTCTGAATATTTCTCCGATCTTCGGAAAACTTTTCCATTGGAAGAGCAGATAGAAGATGCTTCGGAGAATAAATGCAAACAGCAGCGACCAGTCGAGCATGACGAAAAGGAAAATGAAAGGAGAAAGCTGGACGGTTGAGAGACTTTGCATGGATGCCTGGAATTTAAGAAGGGACCTAATGAAGCAATAAGGGAGGTCTAAAACCAGACTACCCTCATTTGCACTTCTGGACTGTGGCAGCGATTATGCAAATTAAGCGCTGGAATCTCAACTCCCACGAGTGTCCTTTTTAAAAAAGTAGCTAGGTGGAAAGACTTCTTCATTCGAAAATCAGCATCAATTAGATGCTTCAAAACCGTAAAGGAGATGGATAATTAGGTCCCACAGCGCATGACTGGATTTGAACGAGTTTTTAAGATGTTGGAACATCGGCGCTTTTTTTTTTCTTCAATGTTTATCTAGGCAGAAAATCTGGTAAATCTTTAATATTTTTAAGAGATCGACAGACGCGAGATCCGGGTTGAGAGAAATTAACTTTAATTTTTAGCAGCAGACACCTCATACCGCCATCTTTTGATTCGATATTGCAGCAATTTTACAACGGCATTCTAAATTCATTCCCAGCGGAGTAATTTTATTTGTCCAGGGTAATAAATACCTTTTAGCTGCCTGGATAACTAATGGCTACGAACTGCAGCTTTCTGCAACAAATTTTCTACAATTACAACACTGCACGCGACCGAGACTTGAAAAGTTCGAAAAATAAAATAAATAACTGAAATAAAAAGATAGAATGAATGAATGAATGAATGAATGATATATCATCAATTCTCTACCCAATCGTTTGCAAGACGTACGATTTGACTTCGTTCGGGTACAGTTGAATGCATGATTGGCTTAAATTATTCACTACCAGTTTAGCGACTCGAAGACTCGGGTCTATCAAGAAGTTGCTGACAAAAGATTAATTTGCAAACAACTCCTATTCTCCCTTGACCGTTAAATTATGACATGAATAATCGTAATGTTTTAATAAATACTCAATTACAAACGCTTCAACGATCGAGACTTCTGGAAGAAAATTAATTAATTAATTTTTTTCTGTTGGTTCGCTGTTGTGCTCAATTAAATGTATAAATGAAATTTCTCAAAACAACAACAACAACAATAAATAAAAACAAACATAATAATAGCAACAACCCACCTTAAAGAGACTGTAACAGACGATCAGTTTTCCGTCCTTCTGATCGATGACCATCGTCCTGACGATGCTGTCCGTGCTGGTTGGTTTCTCCTCCTTGCATCCGCTGATCAAACATTCGCAACTGCTGTGCGGCGGGGGACAATAGGGATTGTCCATGAGGGGCCCGGTGGTGAGGTTGTGAACGACGTTGAGCTCCGGGGAGAGTTGGTACAGGGAGTTGGAAGCACCGACGTACACCGTGCCGCCGTTCGGGTCGACGACGAGTCTCTGAATGGTTGCCGAGGTGTGATTTTGATTCGCGGGAGTCTGAGTAGGATCGAATATGGTGAAGACGTTCACGACGGCATCCCTATCGAGGGTATCGGGAGGGTGTCGATAATGGCGTCTAGAATGGCGATGGTGGTGGTGATGATGATGACTGTGACGGTGGACGTGATGAAGGTAAGAGGAGGAGAAGGAGGAGGAGGAAAAGGTTGGAGAGATTTTAAATGTCAGTTCATCGCCATCGCGCGTCGGATTGGACGATGATGGATTGCGCCTAGTATTCGACGACGTCACACTCGAAGAGCAAGCGATCAACATCGCAACCACAATCAAGAGCATGGTTTTCCTGGAGGGTACGTTGGTATCAAATAAGCCCTCGTCGGGCCACTTTTTATTAGGCCGCCGTGGGGTCGCACCATCGTGAAATGTCTTTTTGGACCGGTGGTCAAGTCGTTCCCGGTTTGATTCATAAGAATTGGACATGGCTGTCATTGTTACTTGAAAGGGTTTCTCATTCGGATGTCCAAATTAACTTTTCTTCGAACAGAATGCCAGCCAAGAGCTGTACATCACTCTGAAAAGAAGAGATAAATTTGCCTTTGATCGGTGCCAGAACATTGTCAAGATGAATTTTAAACCAATCAGCGGTAATTGACAAAATGTGTGACGCCACGTGACGTCAATTAATGTCAGCAACAGCTAGAAGAGTTCAGAGGCCTAGTTTAAATTAGCTATTGTAGCAGTTTCGCTCTTCATGGCGACTGGGGTGGTCTGAAAACTTTCAGAAGTACAAAGGAAAACAAATCGCTCGACCAAAAATATAACGATAATACAATGCAGTACAGTACAATACAATACCTGGCATTATATTATATTATAATGACTACAATGAGACATAATTAAGTAATTATAGACAAACACATCCACTTCCTAATTTAAAATCTAAAATCAGCTCCAAATGTGGAGATGTAACAAGGTTTTTTTAATCTCCGACACTCCTTGCCTGTCTGTCTGAGATCAAAAAGCTCTTAAAAAATAAAAAATAAATAAATGAGGGCATTACGTGTTTTTAAACTCTCTGAATAAGTGCGATAGTCACAAAAAAGAAGCTTAAATTAATAGGTATATGATGCAAATAGAATCGTGGGTGGGTGGTACCAGGGGTACTATTCGCCCATCCACCCCCTCCTCCCTCGGGCTGAATGACTTTCGGATGGCACGATAAGAGCAGCATTCCAATGAAAAGGAGATCTGCATTAGACATAAATAAGCGTCTGATAATTTTTTTTTCTACATTTTATGGCTCAAATTACTCAAATTACATCGTTCCACATGGATGGACTGGGTTTCAACGGGATGCCAAAAGATACGAACATTGGAATCTAGTTGACACTTGATAAACATTTTGATACTTTTTTTTAATAATCGATTGCACTTATTCTTAAGTCATATAATTCCAATTGACTCTTGTACTTAAATAATAATAATAATAATAATAATAATAATAATAATAATAATAATAATAATAATAATAATAATAATAATAATAATAATAACAATAACAATAATATTAATAATAACAATAATAATAATAATAATAATAATAATAATAATAATATAATAATAATAATAATAATAATAATAATAATAATAATAATATAATAATAATAATAATAATAATAATAATAATAATAATAATAATAATAATCTTTTCGAATGAACCCACCGGCACGCACACTATCTGGTATGAGATATCGTTTAGACAGATTTCTCAGCTTTGCAAATCATGTCCGTGGTTCATGTTTTCGTAGCGAGGTTCGTCGTTTGATTTATTGAAGGATCACGGAGACATTGTTTCTCGCTCTCTAACATCACCACAAATAACATCGCCACAAATCCTCAGGGAAATCTTTCATCGGCCAGTCTCAATTAATTCAAGTGAAATTATTTATTTTATTATTTTATTTTATTATATTTTTTTTGACCTCATTGTTCTGTTCAGTTCAGCTGAAGTTCTGACCATTTCTGACACCATTAAAAAGTTGCAATCCACTGGAAATAAGCTTCGTCTGGAATATATCCTCAGGAATTCTTCATAGAATTTTGATTTTTTTTTTTCAACTTAAATTTTCTGTTTTAGAATTATCCCATCCTGTCCTGTTGTGGCTGCGTTGGATGTCAGGTGTGAGAGGGCATTCAAGAAGGCTGCTCTCTCGATACAAGCAAAGTCTTTAATAGCAAATCTGCCTAGCACATGGCAAAGATTAAAGCTAAAAAAAAGAATAATCTCTAAAGTGAAAAAGTCCAGATGTTTGGCCGAAGAAATGAATTTTACGCACCATAGCGTGAAACAATGCGTCAATTGTCAGACAGTAAAAGCCCAATACGGATTGGATTTGTTCGGAGTTGATGAGAAATCACAGAGCCTAATGCAATATTAATAATAACGGTGTGAATAAGGACTAGAATAAGGATGGAATGGACATAAAGTAGAGGATATAAATGTCGCGTTAATGACTCAATAACGACCCGCAAAGATATAAAAGCGATCGGTAACAGCGACATAAATAATAAATAAAAATCCGGTCAAAATTGTCTAATTAAAATATGCGATCCTCAAATTTTAAGCTCTCAACGTCTTAATTAACACCGGTCTACATCGATGCCAATCAATCTGTCGGACATGGACGCGTGTCGGCGATTGACATGCGATGACAAGTTCGGCTTAGCAGATCCAGCGAGGCAAGCTATCTAGCTAGCTAGTCTTTTGGTCAAACATTCTTAGTCCACTAAACAAACATGTTTAAGTGCATCTAGCAGCTCTAAATCGGTGACCGTTGAAAAGAAAGTTTGTCGGGTGGATTGATAGATGGATGGATTGATAAATGGATGGATGGATTGACAGACAAATGGTTGGAGGGAGGGAATGTTAGTGGAGCTACTCCATCCGCCTAATATTTTCAATTAGAAACAATTTGCGATAAAGGCAGAAAATGGAAAAGGAAATAGGACTTATAAAGAAAAATGAAATGATGATGCGCCGTGAAATCACAAGCCGTTCTTATTCCTTCCTAACATCCGTGTAGGAGTAATTCAATCTATCCACATGGAAAAGCCATATCTGCCGAAATAATGTTTAAGAGATTTCCGAGAAATACTATTCAGAAAAAAAAGTGGATATAGACGGTCGCAAGTGATCGTTGAAATGCTAAGGATGCTTTGAATGTCCCTGGCGTCAAATTTTCAATGCAACTGCAGTCCAGTTTCAGTTTTTAGAGCAACTTTAACAGAGCCGAGCGAGTCTACACCGGGGATAAGTAATGAAAAATTAATTTTGGACTCTTATGAACCTATTAAAAGTCTTTGTCTTTGAATGAACTCAAAGGTGATTTTCAATATCCTCTTCCGCATAAATTCTTCGCGCGTGTTACCTGACAATTTTTTTTAAACCGACTGATAAACATCTTCGCCGTACGCACCTGACCACCCCCGGAGAAAAGAAAAAAAACGATGATTGAGTCTCCTCATCTTAGATTTTCAATCTGGAAATTATCGATCTGACTAATCAAGCAATGTCTGGAGAAAATGAATTACTAATTAATTAATTAATTACAAATGGACCCAGCATAGGTAGTCGATTTGTTTAAAAGTTGAGGTCGTTGCGTGTTTGAAGAGTTTCAATCTTCTTGACGTGCACTCACGAACGGGGTACGATTTTTAAAGCGATATAAACAAATCGAAAAATCGGGTACTTAGCTTATTGCTTTGGATAATAAAAATAATAATAATAATGTAAATAACAGTGATAATAAAAATAATAATAATATTATTAATAATAATAATCATCTATATGTCTGATTACTTTGCAATCACTTTCTTTAATCTCCGAAATAATGTTCGTCTCAGGCATTACAAAGAGGCTTTTAAAATCAATCTCTATCAGCTGAGCTTAAAGATACATCTCGTCAGTTCCATCTAAACAATGTCAACCGCTAAATAACTCAATTAAACCTATGGGGCGTGCCGAATGGGTTACGTGCCTGAATACGGCGGTAATGGCAACAGTCTTAATGCGTCGTGTTCGAAAAACAGCCAACGAGCGCTAGATAAATGGTTACAAGAAGCGCCTCTGACGTTACGCATGTGGCGCTATATGAATGAAGTGACGATTACAATTATTCACGACTAACCAATTTCAATCATAATCTGTGATATTTGTCAGGAGGCGATATTATAGAAATGTCAACAATGTCATCGAGCGTAAATGAACATTAATTACGGCGACAAGTAATCCAACCTGCTCGTAGACAGCGTGGAAATGGGAAATGGAGACGAAGTCTGAAACTGAGGCGAGAGAAAGTAGAGATAAAATCTTTACGATGAATTATTCAAAAACAATCTTTCTTTCATGAGCTTTCTTTAAAATGTCGATAAATCACAAGAAATGTTCTGACCCAGACGTTTACAAACAAAAGATAAATGTAAATTTTCTTGTTTTTTTTTAATGAAATGAAATACAAAAAATACATAAACATTCCACTGAAGAAATTTCGGTCTTGGGAATGGTCGCTGATGGCAGGAATGTAATTAACACCGAGGTCCTCTAGAGTGCCAAAAGTCAGTCGACAATTGAACAAGTGCCTATCAGTTATTAATTCAGAAAGGTCAAGAAGATAAAGACAGGTCAACCAAAAGCCGTCTAAGTCCTGGACACATTTTTAGAGGTTCATCATTGTTATTATTATTATTATAATTATCAATCATTATTATTACGATTATTGTTGTTATTGATATATTTACCTACTCATTTCACAATTCACATCTTAAAATTCATCGCATGTGAAAGGAATGTGTTCAACGAATCACTGACGAGATCCAGCGAGAGATTCGTTAAAAATAAAAAACTGCTAATTGATCGGATTAAAATTAATTACAACGGCTAATAATGCTGCTGATAAAAATTATCTGGAAACGGAAATTCGAACAAGGAGAACACGCGGGAGACCGATGTACGCGCGAATTAGCAGAGATATTTTGAAAGCTAGTATTAATCACACAGGACAGGAAACAAAGCAAGGTTGCCAACACAAAGGCTCACGAACCTAAAGGAAGACAACAAGCTTCAGAAAAGAGAAACTCAAAGAATCAACAAGACAGAAAATCAAAACAAAGATTACAAAACAGCCACACAATCGACTTCTTCATGAATGGAGTCAAAGACTTAATTACTCACAGGCAGTAACCGTGGAGGCATAACTCAGCCCGAGGGTAGATCACACGCCCCCGGTAATTATAAGCGTGATTACTCATTAAGCTCTCCTTGATACTTCATCTGCCGGGGTTTTTTTTTGCACTGCCATCTGTTTTATGGTTCGCATGTGTAATTGCCTTCCCTAGACTCGATTCGTAAATTTCTATTTTAAGCGTGCAGACGAACGTTTTGCATTTTCACTTGTAAACAATTCTAAACTCCTGAGATCCGAGGTGCCAGCAGCAACAACAACAACAACAACAAGATGGCCAGACAAAAACATTCACGAAGCAGGTCGGTTATCAGCAGAAGAAACCCTTCGGTTATGTCTTCCGTTAGGTGCGCATTCCTCCGGCGCCGACGGAGAATCCCCTGGCCAAGTTTCTGAACATTTCTGTCCACAAATCAAAGGAATAAAGTTTCAGAAAGACATTCCCCAGTCGAAGCTCGTGGCGTCGAGAAATCCCCATAATTCTTCTTGGCCGATTTCGCTCGTTCATTAGTCTACCTGTCTGCTCATTCGTTCCCGTGGGCATTCAGGAAGCAGCCATTAAAAGTCATTTACATTCGGTAACCGAGTTAATTCTTCTACAAAACAAAAAAAAAATGCTGACACCAGAAATTCATTTGCATAAATTACAACGTTGAATGTCAATCGATGCACTGACTGATTCATACCCGTGTACATTGTACTACTGTCTCTTCAGCGCTCAAAGCTCAAGCTTTTCGTTCCGATTCCATCACAATCGCATCTACACCCGCCAATCCACTGCGGCTACATTTCCACCATCTGCTCCACCTACATCATCGCCGAAGACGTTCGCCGGAGATATCACGCACGAGCCACAAATAACGTCATTCAGCGGGTTATCAATCAGCGGGTCAGTTTTAATTGAACCGGTGGAAAGATAGGTCAACAGATACCGAATCATCCCGGCTCCAAATTATGACGACCGCAACGAAAATAGCGCGCACGAATCGCTGTAACAATACCGGCTAAAACGACAAATTCAATCAATCAAATGGTATTCTTCCTGTCAGAAAAATGGAGTCCTTTGTTCTCCATGTTTTATGTCATGTTTCCCATAAAGCAATTAGTAATGCCGATTGCTTCTCATTCCCAAAATGGGACGAACGACCCTATGGTATGAGTAGGCCGTGTCTTACTCATGCAGCTAGCGTGACAGCAGGAATATTTATTTCGTTCATTAAATATTTATTATGTTATATTCTTCATAACAGTAAATAACAAGGGATGTACGCCTACAGGCTAGCTATTGAAATCACAGGAGAAATGATAAATTCAAATAATAAAAACAAATGACAGAACAGTTGACATCAGATGTTTTCAAAAGTCCAGATTAATTTATGATTCTCCTGTAATTGCAGAATTAACGAAGAGAGCAATCATAATTTTCAACTGAGATTTCAAGTTAGTCTGTGAGGATGAATGGTAATCAATGAATGTAAAATGAAATAATTTACTTATTATTATAATTTATCAAAGTGAAACTACTACTGCGAACTTCATCATCGAAACATAAAACACGATAAAATCCGCTTGTAATAAAAATAAATTCATCTAGATGATTTAAAAGACATCTAGCCACCCAATAACTTAAGGTTTCAGAAGCAATAAAAAAGCTAGTACATAATGAAACATATCAAATAATGCACGATTGACTGAATGTATCTAGGAAAACAACGGTTTAGCATTTAGCTGAGATACAAAGTTTATAATAACCCGAGATTATCTGATATGCGGCTTCAATGAAAGCAGCAATTATTTGACTAAGTACTTAACACATTGATGATTGGTTAATTGTCATTCTTGTCCATAATTATAATTATAAACTATGCAACTGATTAGATGAGCAATTATATTTGAGCTCTGCAAACAATTAACAATAACAGGAAAAAAGAAAGAATTAATGAGGAGAAATTTAAGTTTGAGTTGTTCAGGGTCATACAAGTGCTGACATTCCTGAAGTTACCAATAAATCTATCAGTTTAAAGATATCATTCCCATATAAACTAGTAAATGAAACATTTACAAATCATGGTACATTAAAAGATATTAAACAATATTTTAGTGAGCTTATTTGATCGATCAGATCATAATTAAACAAAATATATTGGAAAATCAAGAGGCAAGCAACGAAAATATAATATAACAAGAGTAACACTAATATGCAGAACGAGAAATTTGTAAAAACATGATAAAAACTCACTATCTGTGCTATCTGGCTATCTTCGAAGCGAAACAAGTCTAAAATCTGTGGTTATCTGATTAAATGAAGAGTGGTTGAGTAAGAGGTTACTCAATCTCTAGATTGTCCATTAAAGGATTAAATACAATACAAAACAAATTACTGCTTAACACTCAACTTTTAAGAACTATTTTTAGGCAACAGATACTCAGCGATGTAACATTGGTGACCTGCCACAACGCCGACTCAGCCAGATCTGTATTTTCGCTGCTAAAAATACAAAAATATGGCAGGCGATGGGCAATGCATGTCATATATTGCATTTCGGATAACTTTCATAAAAATTGTTTGTAATTAAACACAATATGATGATTTGACTGTTTTTAATTTAATTATTGAAGAAGATTTAAGTTCAATGCTTGATTAAGTTGAAACCGATATTTACGCAACCAGTTAAAATGGATTAAATAAAATAGCATTTTAGCTAATTAAATCGCGCAACTAAGTGTTCCTCAATATTCTATTATTGAAATAATTCCAAAGTAGTGAAACTTCTAGACCTAATTCTGTTTTGCACGAAATAAATGTAAAACGTTTTCCGCGCATCATTTACGAAGGCAACGTATTCCAACTTTTCGAGATATTAAGACTTCCATCATCGAAAATTGGCAATATATAATTTTAACGACGACCACCAATATCTTATGAGACATCGAAATCCATTTTACCAACCCGCGAAACATCCTGCACTATCTTTTGGCTCTTTTATTGTACACATTAAAAGTCAATTCATAATCCATCCTAATCTGCAGACGCCTTTCCAAGGTTCCTGAGTAACCAATTATTCAATTATTTTCAGATTTCTAGATTTATCCTTTGTATCCACAAATTTCTAAATGCACAGTATCATCATCCATTCTGGGAATTTTCCTTAGATTTTTTATTTAAAAGATCTAACCGATAATAAGATGCAAAGTACAGCGTAAACAAACATTTACTGATTAATCAACCATGGGAAATAAAAACCATTTGCAAAAAAAAAAAATAACCAAATAAAAATAATTTGAAAAACGGCATTAAAAACAGAAAATAGATTGAAGCCATATGCCATTATCAATCACAACAAATGAAAATCATAATAAATTAAGCCAAACATATCTTGAATATATATAATTCGTAAATAATTATTTCAAATATTATAATAACAATTTCAATAACAATAGGTCTTCACAATGGGAACGAACAAAGGCAAACAACAAGCTAAATTACAATTTCTCGTTAATGAAAAAGTCATTCAATTAAAACAACGCGCATTGCCCATTCCGAGAGGAAAATGAAATATGCAACTCAACTTCTTTCCAGGCAAATCTAAGATGGCAATGAAACGTGGCCTCGTAAGAACTACATTGCAGTGTCTCAAGGAATAAAGTTATATCTCCATAATCTATCAGTTAGATCACCCAGACTGAAATAAATTGATTCATCTAATTAATCTTCACAATAGTTTGTTTACACCAACCAATAAACCTGGATAAACTGGTCAAAAAGTTCTTAGAGGGACCTGATTTTAAGCAGTAAAGATTATAACAACAGATAAACAATATAAGCAGATTATAACAACGTTATTAAAGCAATAATAAAAAGATCAACAAAATATAAACCATGACAATGATAATGATATTAATAATAATAATAATAGCAATAATAATAATAAGACCAAGTGAAAATATTAATAATCACATCAAAGGTTACATAAATGTTTGCTATGTTTTATAACGATGAGAGCTTATTATTGAAAATTATGGCACAATGGATCCAGAAAAGGGCAATTGCCATTGCACACAATGTGATCTAACTACAAACTCCATCCTCATCCTCCTCCTCCTCTTAGATTTCATTTTTTATTCTTCCTCTTCTCAAGGATGGGATTCTTTGTCTCGTCGAGGTTCTTTAACTTTGCCTGCTCGTAGTCGACTCTCATGGTTGCCAGTTCGTTGTTGATTCCCTCCTGCGATAAAATTAAACAACATTTTTAAACAAGCCCGTGACGAATCCCTGATAATGATAATAATGGTCTCTGTGAAGTGAAGTTTCAACGACTCCAATAACCATTACTAATACATTATTATTAAAAATTAATTAATTATTAGTAATAAAATCTAAATGACATGCATTGGCTGGGCCACCTGCATTCTGCCAACAATGCATTCAATTCTGAATCATCGATACATGGACGCCAAATCTCCTCACCTGTACTTCCACCCACATCTCGTGGTCATCCCTCAGGACCTGGGCGGACACCAGGGGCGTCGGGGGAACGAGATTGTGTTGCTGGAAATCAAACATTCGCCGTCAATCATCTCGAACGTGAACATTTACCTCAACATCACAGGTTGTGAAATGGTTAAGTGAATATTTAATGAGAACTACTTTTAGACAAGAGCTTAAGCTTACAGAGCTTAAGGTCACACTCCAATGATTCATTGCACTTAAGAAGTATAAATCTTGAATTGCACAATGCATTAATCACAAGATGCATTCAATTCGACTTCAATGGGCCTCATTGAAATGTCACGAAATATTTCAAAAAGTTGGAAGACAAAAGCCAGATTCATAAAAACATCTTCGTTATTTACGACAACGCAAAACTTCACAAGGTTGTCGATAATTTTATTTGAAACATAACTATAATGATAACTGTACCTAAAACTAAACTAGTGGTAATAATATTAAAACAGTTATTATAACAAACACGGCCATGTTTGATACTCTGTTACGAGCATGGGAATCCTAAGTACATAAACCTTCACCAAGCTCCTAGCAATAACAACACCATAATGTGTTTCTGATCAATATTTAAACGATGGCACGTGGTACACAATGACATGTACCAATCCAATAAAAGTTAAAATCAACAAATCAAATAAGATAAGCGATTAGCTTTAATTGTTAATCACTAATTATTATTATAATATTATTATTATTGTTATTAATATTAATAAATTGGTCTCACAGCTATCCAGTTGTTTTGCATGACCTCTCTGATTGTTAACCTTGATTCTGGCTCAGTTTTCAACAGTCCCTTAATAAGTTCTTTGGCTGAAAAAAGAAATTAAAACATTTAAAATACAACTTATTAAAACTAAACGGCCGTGTTTACTACAGAGACAGGTAAGAAACACGTAACTTATTGACTAGCTAAAATTTAAAGCACGTGAGTCACCATCGACTAAAAAAATGTTCAAACGTTCAAACAAATCAACTTCAAAAACGGCTCGGTGCATGATCAATGAATTTCATCCGGGGTTTATAATCAAGATGAGCAGAAGAGAAAAACAAATCTGATCATCATCATTATTCTGTTCTGCGGGCGATAAGTGCGGTTGTTTTTGTTTAAGCTCTCGCGTTTAGGCAATTAAAACTCGATTTAAAGCCAATTCTTCGAATTGTCTTTATCTGTTGCTCGTGCCCCCTGCCGTTAGCCTGTCTTTCGGTGAACAACTTACTTTTTTCCGAGGTAAATAAAAGGGGCAAACATCTTGCGTCGGCGAGTTACGTCGCGTGTTTTGATTTCTTCCTGGATTATCACCCGCCTTGTTATTGTTGACCGCATCTACATGGCCGTTATCCGGTACACCAGCGAAGACTTGTTTTCGCTCCTCCCTCCAAAGGATGGCCTCAAAATCGCGAGAGAGGTGAGGAAAACTTTATTCTCTCACAATATCTGGAATCCATGCCAGTCTCGCTCACGAGTTTACAACGAGCTTAGTCGCAAGAAGGCCTCCAAGCGCCGCGCCTCGTTGAAACTGGGCCTATTAAATGCGCGCTCAGCCGTAAACAAAGCCGCTCTCATTCAAGACAGTCTATGCGATGGGGCCCTGGACATCTTTGCCCTAACGGAGACTTGGATAGCTTCAGACGCTCCCACTTGCATCACTAACAGCCTTGCCCCAGACGGCTTCACCACAATCCACCAACATCGCGGCCCCTCCAACGGCAAAAGAGGGGGCGGCATTGCTGTCATCCACCGCCAGGACCTCAAACCCACCAAAATAGAGCGGGGTTCTGCTGAATTCGAAGTTCTCAACCTCAAATTCAACACCCGCAAATCATCATTCATAATCTCATCCATCTACCGCCCTCCCGGGCCCGTCACTCTCTCATTCCTAGCCGCTTTCGAAGAACATATCGACTTCATCTCATCGCACGACATCCCCTTCGTCATCTGCGGCGACTTCAACGCACCTGGCACAGGGACAAGGATCCACAACCTCCTGGAGGAATCAATCGAGTCTCACGGACTCACACAGCATGTCGCCGCCCCAACCCACACCCATGGCCACACACTCGATCTTCTCATCACGTCATCATCTCACAACCTACTCTCCAATATAAATATAATTGATGTGACGTATTCCGATCATCATCTCATATCGTCCAATATCTCAGTGGAGAAACCCCAACCCTCGGTCCGTGCCATTCACCGTCGCCGACTCAACAGCATTGACTGGGACACCTTCGAGAGGGACCTCCACTCAGTCTCCGAAGAGCTCCACTCATGCGACCTCGACGCCGAAGGGTTCGCCACTCTCCTCAACAGAAAGCTAGAGCATATCCTCGACGAACATGCCCCCTTCAAGAAGCTGACCGTCCGCGTGGGCCAGTACTCAAACAACCAGCTCTCCAACGAAGCTATCGAAGCCAAGAAACGTTGCCGACGCTTGGAACGTCTATATCTTCGCAAACGTACATCAGCTACAAAACAGGAGTACAAATCCGCAAAGGATGCCGCCAGGCTGGCCATCCTCAACTCCAGGGCATCTTCTATCAAGGAGGAACTCAGCTCCAACGCCAATCCACGTTCCATGTGGCGTTCGCTTCATAGCCTATTGCACAGCAACCCTCGTCAACACTACTCCGACGCTGAGTGCCAGTCTCTCGTCACCTCATTCAATGCATTTTTCATCTCAAAAATAGCCAACATTCATCAGTCAATCGCCAATACACTTTCTTCATCATCTATCTCATCCCTTTCAGCCAGGCAGTTCACCGGCACGCCTCTTTCAACTCTCCCTCCTGTCTCGCCTATAGAAGTCTTGAAAGCCATTCGAGCTCTGCCCAAAAAAAACCTCCCCGCTAGATCCTTTCCCAACCTCTCTCCTAAAAAAGTACTCTCCCATTCTAGCTCCAACCCTCTCCAAACTCGCTAACATTTCCTTCAGCTCCGGCGTCTTCCCTTCCATCTTTAAGCGCGCGCAGGTACTCCCCTTGTTAAAAAAGCCAGGCCTCGACCCTAGCTCCCCGTCTAATTACAGACCAATCTCCAACCTTTCTACTATATCAAAACTACTAGAAAGGCTCACCCTTTCTAGAATCAGTCCCCATATTACTAAGTCCTCTAACTTCTCTCTATTCCAATCCGCCTACAGACCTGGTTTCTCCACAGAGACCGCTCTTTCCCATATTTTCAACAATATATCTCACATTTGTGGAAATCGTAACTGCGCCGTTATGGTCGGTCTAGACCTATCGGCAGCCTTCGACACCATCAACCATAGCATACTGTTAGACAGACTCCGCTCCGACTTCGGCATCGAAGGCCTCGCACTTTCTTGGCTTCAATCTTACCTCTCCAATAGATCCCAATACGTCAAGCTGGGCTGCCATACTTCCTCTTCTGTTGATCTCCTTGCTGGAGTCCCCCAGGGCTCCGTCCTGGGACCCCTACTTTTCACAACCTACACTTCACCCCTGTCTGACATCGTTAAAAATTTTGACGTGTCCTTCCACCAATACGCGGATGACACGAGTCTCTACTCTGTCCTCTCCAGCGACAACGTCTCTGCTCAATTAGACAATCTGCGAAGGTGCACAGACGCCATTAACGACTGGCACCTCGTAAACTTCCTTCAACTCAACCCTCAAAAGTCCGAAATAATGTTCATCGGCACTCCTCTTCAACTGAGAAACCTATCCCCTCCATCTTCAATTACTATCGCTGGCACCCTTCTCCCTTCTTCTTCTACTCTAAAACTTCTCGGCGTTACTTTTGATTCCCATCTCAGCTTTAAACAGCATGCCTCCTCCATAGCAAAATCTTGCAATCATCTCATCTGGGCTATACGACACATCCGCCCACTCCTCTCGGTTGACATGACTGCTGCTCTCTCGCCCGCTGCCTGGTCCTCTCCCGCCTTGACTACTGCAACTCCCTCCTGTATGGCGCTCCAGCCTCTCTTACCCTCTCCTTTCAGCGCATTCAAAACAAGTTAGCCAAACTTGTTCTTCTTAATCCCTATCTCACCAGCTCCGAGGCCCTGACACAACTGCATTGGCTACCCATCCATCTTCGCATCATCTACAAAATATCCCTGCTCACTTATCGAACATTAACCACATTCAACCCCCTTATCTCCATCATCTCATTCGCCACCGTCACATCCCCGATCGCCTCCGCTCATCTTCTATAATTCATCTCCATCAACCTGTCCACATATCATCCATCGTCAACCGAGGCTTCTCTCATGCCTCGCCCGCCGTCTGGAATAGCCTGCCCCCCATCATCCGGTCTCAGCCCACGCTCGAGCTCTTCAAGCGCCAGCTGAAGACCCATCTATTCAAAAAGTTCCTTGAAGAATCAAGGCGCCTCTGACGCTACGCACAAGGCGCCATAGAAATAAACTATTATTATTATTATTATTATTATCACCACCACCACTGTCATCATCATCATAATCATCACTTTAAGCAAAACCTTCTGATGAAACCCTCGACCACTCGTGGTGTGGAAACTCGTACTGGCCGTTCCGGATTCTCTTCTTCATTCCCGGCGAAATCGGAGCTCCGTGGCTGCTGTAGAAAGGCGGATAGCCGCAGAGCCTGTGGACCGCCCATGATTCACGTGAGTAATTTATATTCATAAATATTATTCACCGAGGTTAACCGACATTAATCAACTTCAATGTTATTCACGAGGTCAGTATTAATCAACGAGAGCAAATATGCACTCACAAGATGTACATGATGACACCCAAAGACCACATGTCACAAGATTTGTCATATTTTTCTGGACCGAGCACTTCCGGAGCTGGGTCGTAGAAAGAAAAAACAACAAATTAACAATTTAGACGTAAAATGATTAATTCATAAATTAAATTAATTCACCATTAACAGCAGCCAATAAACTTTTCACATAAATTTAAACTTTAAAGAATTCAACACTTAATTGTGCTGCATGTCAAACAAATTCAATTCTAGGAAGAACAGAACGTCCGACTCACCGACATAGTAGGGCGTGTAACACGGAGTCTGGAGGGATTTGAAGCTGCTGGTCTTCGCAAAACCAAAGTCCGTCAATTTCAGGACGGCATTTGGAAGCGTCGAGGTGTACAGTAGATTCTCAGGCTTCGAGTAGAGTTTTATTTTTTACTCGTTAGTAAACATCTCCCAGAAATAACTTTAAATTATGGCTTTAAAATAATAATAATTGCAATATACAAGTAGTTGTTGGCTTTTTGCCCTCCTACCTTGAGATCTCTGTGGGCAATGTCGTTGATGTGGAGGAACTCCACAGCCTTGCTAATCTCGTAGATGATCCTTGCAGCTTCTGCGAGTTGAAAATTAATTTCTAACTTTCACTTTTGAGAATAAAGACAAGCAAATGTGAAATTGTTATTATAATGGACATCACAATGTCAATTTCATAAACTTTCATTTTTTTGGACTTAGGAAGGCTGATGAAATTAGAAATAGTTGAAGTCAGAATAGTTCAAAAATAGTTCAGATCGAGAAATAAGAAGACATCGATATATAATCCAAACAATGTTAGAATCCAGTCAAGAATTTGAGCCGCATATTTTAGAATTAGGTTAAAAATAAATGTTATTGATATCAGACTTTCCAGAATAAATATTTTTGGCTGCATAACTGCAGGGTCTGTAGTTGTATTCTGAAAACATATTGGATATTTACACTTCACTCTCCGTTTTATTTGGAACTGAATTTCATGTGCATTTTTCTTTATTAATAATAAGATATTTAAGAAAATATTATGAATAAGTCTAATAAATTTGAGAATAAGAATTTCAAGGAAGTATTTAAATTTAATTAGAGATTAATCTCTCAACGAGATCTCAAAAGAATCAGTTTAAGCAGACATTGAACGCTAGGAACTCGCACTGCTCGTGGGTGGCGATAACACGAATAACTGAAAGATTAAAACTCTAAAACTCGAGCACCTAAAATTGAGCAAAGGTCACCGAAGAATGTAGAAAATCAACTTTCTCTAATCACATCACGTCTAATCAATGATGAGTTAAGAAATGAATCCCTCCATGCCATCATTATCATCATGCTATCCATCATCATCATCATCACAACTACCAATATCAACCTTCTCAATCATCACCAATGACAACGGCCTCGAGATAACCTCTTTCAGTAAATGCTGCATCAGCTCTTTGTTGGATCCTGTTGAAAAGTTCGCCTCCTTCCATGCTGTAACAATTCAAGAAATTAATTAATTACTGAAAATGGAGCAACTAATTAACATAAACTATTAATCAGACCTGTAAGCAATTTGCACAATATTAACGTCTGCGATGACAAGTGCAGATAAGAGCACAGGTATCTCAAGGGCTCATTAATATTCAGTAACCAGCTAGGTAATACTTTCTAGTACGACTGAGTCACACCTTATCACGTCAATTATCGATGCAGACGTTTAATTTCTTCTTTGTGAAGGGTGGGAATTTTTGTCGGATGGTTTCAGGAACGAAACAATTATCACGATTCTTGATTCAAATCAGAGATATTAATGCCTAACATTTTCGACTCATAAAAATGCTTTTACGTTTGGCACAACACGATGCCATTTCCTAAACATTTATTAATTTCTGGTTCACAAAATAAAATCAAAATTTCTTAGAATTAATATTCCTAATGTGATTATATACTGAATATAATCATCTTCCTAGCAAATGAGAACCTGTGCCTGCTTCTGCATCTGGTAGTGTAGCAGGAAGTGTATAAACCACAGATCGATCATTACTGAGATAATTTGGCTCAGCAATTCTTTCCAATGGAATCTAATAAATGCTTGAAAGAAGATGTAAAACATGAGCATTACTTGAAAGCTTGGATCTGAATGAGTAAGGCTTTTGCAGATGATGATGATCATCATCATTTCATTAATTTTAACTAATTTCTTATTGAGTTTAAAAGAGCATGTCAATGCAATCAATTATCCTTTAAGCATACTCAAAATATTTGTAAATCGTAAAAATCATAAAAAACAGTCTACTTGGAATCATTTCAAGCATTTAAATTTATTTGATAGAAATAAACATTCCTTTACATCAAATTGCAGCTTTAAAAATGTTAAATATGTAAGATTGATCTGTTTTCAGATCCAAAAAAGACAGCTTGGATTTAAAGACAATTCACATCTGATGAATTATTTTTAGAAGTATTCAGACACTAAATAACGAAATATAGAGAAGCTATTTTTGGCCACACTGTAATTGCATCACATCACTTGACATTATCAGATTCATTTGATCTGCATAATGAAGTGCATCTTACATCATCATTTCCTTTTTGAAATCATAATGAGTGCTTTAATTGCTTTATTTCTTAAAGCAAACAAACATGTATTCATTAAAGAGTCATTCGACCTAACAAGAGATTTCAGTGTGGTAAAGAGAGATTGTATTCTGGATAATTAATAGGAAATTCAATGCACTGTACTTAACTGTCATTTTGAAATGCTATTATTATTTGAAATATTACTATGACTCCCAATCAAATAAGATTTTGAAGGACATATTATTCACGCCTAATACTGGTTAGGGTCAGCAGATAGGCAAAAACATAGCAGACGTTTCACAGCAACAAAGATAATTCGACAACTCACCATTCCATGACAACGAGAATGCATTTGTGTCCACTGTAAACATTTTCGTAAACATCGAGGATCTTTACGATGAATTCGCAAGTTGACGCTCTGTAGTGCAGTTCGACCTCCTTACGAGCCTTCGGTGTGTCCTTCAAAATCTAAATAATAATAATAATAAACAATAATCTAAATAATGACAATTTCAGTCAGTTGTGGATTCATGCTTTGAAATGTTTTAAGTATATTACTCATAAGTTATTCCTAACTTTCAAGTGTTTTATTAATCTTATATATTTAAAAAATATTTTTTTCAAACCAAACAAAAATAGATACCCTCACAAACGTTACTCTTGGTCAAATGTAAAATCCCAACTTAGCTGACATAACACTTAATATTTCGAAACTTGATAATCTGCTTTAAAATGTTTATTGCTTAAACACAAAAAACTAGACACTTTCATTCGCTTATGTGTTTCTTAATGGTTAACAGAATACATACTAACTTTCAACGCACACTTTTTACCACTTTTCAAGCTGATGCATTCAGTGACTTTACCGTTAATCCCAAGTCCCAATACGTTATTCGACAACGCATAGTCTTCAGTTATACTGTAGTTTTTGTAAGTCGGGGTTTCGTTCAACATGTCGATGTTTAGGAAAAGAACCGCTAAAATAACAAATTGGAGAAATTTCACTTAGAAACAACACCGCCCGATGCGATACTTCGTCACCGATAACAGGAACCACTAATAAACATAGAACAACGTGTATTGTAGCCTTCTCATAAATGAAGCTGGCCTGATTTTAGGTGGTTGAAATACATTTAAAAAATTATCAAAAAATAAAATATTAATTGGCTAGATTTTTATGAATAATACTTGTTTTCTAATTGTCATTGTACTAATATTGGTATTTTTGATAAAATATTCGATGTATGGTTAGAATTCCATTGAGATTCCAGCGATTTGGAGCTGAATGCAAATAGTTAAGCAAGTTAAGATTATTTCGTTATAAAAATTTAATTTTTATATCAATTTATATAATTTTAAAATAAAACCTATTATCTAATTAGCTTTCGATCTCATAATTACTAATTATTATATGATTTACTTCTTCGTCGCAACTATACCAAGAATTTATGCACACCAATATTTTTGAGGACATCTCAGTAGCTGAATTTCCACTACTTTCCAAGTAACCAAGTACTTCATTTTGTCTCGGAAACGCAAAAAAGTCATCGGGATCAAGCAGGACTGGATTTATTACAGTTAGAGGCCCCTGCACAGTGGCACATGACGACCATGCTTAAATCCAGCACTGTCTGATCCTGATGACTTTATTTTCAGGGATTGGGGCTTTTGGTTAACACAACGATGACAATATTTTTTTATAAATCCCTCGAAGGGTAAATTTTCTGTCAAAAAAATCTTTCCAAAAGAAATTCCATTATAATTTCGAAACATTGAGGCAAAGTTGCTCTCATATGCAAAAAACGTTAATGGATGAGCAAGACATGAAAATGACAACAAAAGGAAAGAAGAAAATGGTACCTAAAAGCAAGAAGGAAAGCGATACAAGTTGATTATTTATTATTAATAATAAATAATAATTATTATTAGTAATAAAGTAGAGAAAGTTGGATCGTCTGCTTCTGCTGCCAGTGCCACTCAAGTGCATGAATCGGATAAAAATCTTAACTTGTACGGATTGAGATTTTTATCGGGAGTTTTATTTATTTAAGCATTCTTAAGCATGTTTATTGTGTTATGTTAGCTACTGTTTTAGTAAGATAAAATTGCCAAATCATTACAAAATCTTTACAATGCTTCCATCATTGCAGTAATAAAACGGATGGCAGGTGTTTAGACAGATGATCAATCACCTCAGCCACATTACAACGTTCATCTTCTCGTCTCCTCTCTGCGGTAACTGGAATCTGTCATCGCAGAAACTATTCATCCAGTCATTGACTCAATAGAGTTCATTGGTTAGCTGATTGATTAACTAGTGATTGAGGAGTTTCAAATGATTAAAGTTTGATTGGTTCATCTTCCAGTGTGCCTGAATACTTAATCAATTCGAATCAACAGCACCTGAAAATCAATTAAAAGATTACCCCTGTTTAATAAAGTGAATAATAAGTGGTTACTTTATCAGTTATATTTAATAGTTAGCTACTCAAAATTTTACTCCGAGAAATAGATATCTCATGCCTTTTTTTAATCTAATCCTTTTTATTCTCAACTGCGCTCCCAACTTTTCCCTTGAAGATCCGGAGAAACTGGATCCATCTTTCCATCCTGGAATCGATCATCTGGGTTCGTGAAGTTGATGAGGCAATAAAAATCCAAGTACACGGACGCCATGTTTTATGATTCCACTCGGTTACTTTCGGCCTCGTGATTCTACAGAGTTACGATACATCTTTCGATCGTCTGCCTGGTTCGCGGTTTTGGAGTCAGTTGGTTATTTATGTGGATTCTGGGTGCGGGTTCAATAAAAATTCAAATGTATTACTGGTTGATCGGTCAAAATTTGATCTTATTTTGCATTTACAAGTATTTTAAATATTAAATTAAATTATTTTAAATTTAAAAAATAATTAATTAACCTAAATTTTATTAATTAGACGGTCATATTGACATCCACAAGTTACAATTAATATTGAATGAGCTCGATAACATTTCTAAAATAACATAATTTTATTTACATTTAAAAAAATTTGTTTACTAACATTACATATTAAGTTTTTATCAAACATCTAATTACGACAGATATAATGGTAGAAATTGTAATCGAAAAGAAAAACTTAATTGAAAATTTTTGGTCTTAATTTCCATTTAATTCCTCTTCTTAATCGTCAAAGTTAATTCAAGAAAAAAAATTCCCGAGCAAGTTCACATCAGACGATCTCCTATAATTATCCTATCAGGGTTTTCCCAGGCTTCCATAATTAAATTCCGTCTTAGGGTTCGCTTGATCTTTAATTGGGCACCTAAGAGACAATGCAAACCAAAACATGTAGTCTTTAGCATCTGAATATTGGCAATTACTCTGCATTCTATAGAAATTGTATTTCAATAAACCCTCAGCAAAATGTTCATTTCCGAAATAAATGACACATCACCAGCAAGGCAGCTGCCTTCGTTTCACGGAGCATTGAAATGGTGATGATGATGATAATGAAGCGGTCATAATGGAGAACTGTGCACCGAATGACATCAATGGAAGTCGATCCATCAACTCTCTCACGTCAGTCAGGTCTCGGCCGAATGCGGCGGCAACAAATGCTCCCAAGTGAAGTGTGTTTGTTCAGAAATCATTTCTTATGAGGTTGTCAGTTGATCGTGCTCAAGGTTCGCTGGCTCGAGGAATTAGAACCATCGTCATCATCGTCATCGTCGTAGTCGTCGTCATCGTCATCGTCCATCGTCGTCATCGTCATCGTCATCGTCGTCATCGTCGTAGTCGTCGTCATCGTCGTTGTCATCGTCATCATCATCGTCATCGTCGTCATCGTCATCATCATCATCATCCATCATCATCATCATCCATCATCATCATCATCATCATCATCATCATCATCATCATCATCATCATCATCATCCATCATCATCATCATCATCATCATCATCATCATCATCATCATCATCATCTCATCATCATCATCATCATCATCATCATCATCATCATCATCATCATCATCATAATCATCATCATCATCATCATCATCATCATCATCATCATCATCATATCATCATCATCATCATCATCATCATCATCATCCTCATCGTCGTCGTCGTCATCGTCGTCGTCGTCGTCGTCGTCGTCATCGTCATCATCATCGTCATCGTCATCGTCATCGTCATCGTCATCGTCATCGTCATCATCATCATCATCATCATCATTCATCATCATCATCAATCATCATCATCATCATCATCATCAATCATCATCATCATCACCATCATCATCATCATCATCATTCATCATCATCATCATCATCATCATCATCATCATCATCATCATCATCATCATCATCATCATCATCATTCATCATCATCATCATCATCATCATCATCATCATCATCATCCTCATCATCGTCATCATCATCGTCGTCGTCGTCGTCATCACCGTCGTCATCGTCCCGATGGGCCCACTCTCGTTTGAGATCATTCAACGACTGACTTCATCCTACCTTTTTATTTTTCATGTTGCACCACACGTGCCTCCTTTCTCTTTCCATCTTCACTTTCTCTCCTCCTCCTCCTCCTCCCCCTCCTCCTCCTCCTCCTCTTCCTCCTCTTCATCTTCATCATCGTCATCCTCCATCATTCAGTCGATCCTTTCCAGGTCCACTGGAAATCCTATAAAGATTCTCCGAAGCGTTGCTTCAATTTCGACAGTTTGAGTTACTTGTTCGTAATTTCATCTCGAAATGAACGTGTTTTGTAAACTTGAGATTATTATTATTAGTCATCCGTGCGTTAATTATTAACTTTAATTTAGACATATGTTTATGTTAATTATTAATTTATTTTAAATATTAATTTATTTTATGTTTCAAATCGGACTTGTCAAACTCAGTGTTAAAAGTTCGTGTTGAATAGTAGTAGAGAAATAATTATTAAATGGATTAATTAACTGAAATGTTCAATAAACTCTTGACGATTTCAAGGTTTGGATAACGTTAATATTTTGGTATTTGATTGTTAATTTTAAAAATATTTTACTTTATATAACATATTATTTTTTTAAAATAATTTTTAAATATGTTTTTAAATGTTATCATCATCAGCATCAGCAGAAGATATTATTAGATAATTCATAAATAATTCTATTTGTTCAATTTGAAGTAAATCAAACTTATTATGCAATTTAGGATTTTAATTGATAAAAACATGAAACGTCGCTTGAAAAAACGAAATGATTAAAACTGAAAATGAATTTAATGTCCATTTAAATATAATTCAACTAATCATTTTAATGTTAATCGATATTTTAATCGAAGTTTTATTAGTTAGATTAATCGATTAATAATTTTAACATTTAATTTTTAGGAGGTGAAGTCTTAACGAAGTCATGGAGAGAGGTAAGAATTGTCAAACAGAAATTAACGTCAAATTAATATTATTTGAAATTATTAATACAAAGCGACATCAAAATATTCATTAAGTTTTTTCCATAAAAATGGATGCATTTTATTGAATGAAAATTAATTTTTCCACTTTAGCATTTTAAAAGACTCTTCAAATCTTCAATTTATTAGCAACTGCAGCCATTTTTTGTTTGCTACAAAAAGTAAATTATTTATAAACTACTCAATTGAGTTCACTCGCTGACCTCTTGCCTTCAATATCTCGCCCATCGTAGCAGTAGTTATTAGCTAATAACAGCTGGAAAGGTTTTGTTCAATAAAAAAGTTTCGACAAACCAACAAAATGTCATTTTTGCCCAATAAACTGACATGCGTTTCGACTCCAGAGGGAAGGAAGGAAGGAAGTAAAGGAGGAGATAAGTAGAATTAAGAAATATTTCTGCCTTCTTCAAACGTCCAATCTGGGAATTATATTTTCTTAAAAATTTGAAACATTGGACATATTTTCTTAAAATGTTTATTTATTTATTTTTTGTGTGAAATGGCATTTTGAAAAATATCAATTTTCTAGCAAAGCGTGTCGTTTATTGTGTCTTTGAATTCATCCTTTGATCCGTCAAACTGCTCATTCATCTTCGCCTCTTTCTGTGATTGGTGCATTAATTTGAGATGGTAGAAACTGATTGTATAAGTTTCAACTACCATCACCATCATCATCATCATCCTCTTGATCGTCATCGCCATCATCATCATCACATTTTCCTTTTAAATAATTTCCATTTGCTTAACCTGGAGTGGCATATTTAGTCTATTTGTGGATAAATGAGCGAACAGTTTTTATTTCATGTTTGCTTGTCAGAGTTTCAGTGGCACAATCTCCTAGGATTTCAAACGCATTATTATTATTATTATTATTATTATTATTATTATATTATTATTATTATTATTATTATTATTATTATTATTATTATATTATTATTATTATTATTATTATTATTATTATTATTATTATTATTATTATTATTATTATTATTATTATATTATTATTATTATTATTATTATTATTATTATTATTATTATTATTATTATGTAACAGAATTTGAAATTACGAAATTCCAATCGTAAAATATGCAAATATAAAAACCTAATTAAAATAACTAGACGACTACTCAATACACGAATGTAAGTAGAAATGTTTAAAACTGTAATAAAGCTCTGTTATCATTAATGATCTAATACTATTATTATTTATCTATTATTATAAATAAAGCTAATATTACTCTCAATATTTTATTCATGTTTTATTATTCAGACCAAGAAAGGCAAGCCTACAGTCAAAGACAGAGCAAAGGTAAATTATTAAAGTTGATATTACATGTTACAAAATATTAAAGTTGTTATTAAATGTTTACATTAAACTATAAAAACTATTAAACTATTAATGTTAATAAATATTTCAATATATTAGGGTTATTATTAAATATTTTAAGTATTAAGGTTATTATTAAATATTTAAATATTAAAGTTATTATTAAATATTTAAATATATTAATGTTATATTAAGTATTATATCCTAATTATTATATTATATTAAATATTATGTCCTAATAATTCCATCGACGCTTCTCACGTGGAAGGCAATTTACAATGCTCAAAGGAGACGGAAAATGAAATTAATTTCTGAATGATGGAAGGAATTAAGAATGAATGGCTCATGGGATGGATGGATTGACGGATGTATAGATGATAGGATGAATGGACGATAGCATAGACGGACGGATGGATTGATGTCATGGATGGATGGATGTGTTAAACGCCCTTTGAGTACGATCAATCTCTCCATGTTTACAACGGAAACATTATCGACCTTCAAACAACTTCCACCATCTCATTTCTTCGTCTTCCTCCTCCTCCTCATTGGTAAGGAATCGCTGAGTATCATTGTGGATGAATGCTTGAGTGAACTTGAGTGGAGTGTTGAATACCTGTTCATTCAATATCATCGGAAACCGTAACAATGTGAACAGTACAGGTGGTAATAAACATTTCAAGGATAATCTTACGTGCAGTTATTGATACACGATTTAGCACAGTTTTAATCAATTAAGTTAATTATACTTAAAAATTAATTAATTAATTAATTACTCATCTAATTAAATCAATTGAAATTCAATTTTAAAATTTAAAATCAACCGACAACAAATCTTAAGAAAGACGGACATGGAAGAGAGAATTTGAATTGAATGGGAGGATATGTTTCATCGCGTTGAACAAGTTCTTGGAAATGTTATTTCTTGTTGTATATTGCTACATTGACAAAGCATGTCGTGTATGTACTGATTGATTGATTGAATGAATGAGTGATTGAGTGAATTGACAAAGCATGTCATGAAGTATTGATTGACTGACTGAATGAATGAGTAAGTAAATGAATGAACGAGTGAAAGTAAAATAATACAATTGTAACATAATTGATAATAAGAAAGTTAAAATTGATAATAATAATAATAATAATAATAAGATAATAATAATATAATAATAATAATAATAATAATAATAATATAATAATAGAATAATAATAATAATAATAATAATAATAATAATAATAATAATAATAATAATAATAATAATAATAATAATAATAATAATAATAATAATAATATAATAATAATAATATAATAATAATAATAATAATAATAATAATAATAATAATAAATAATAATAATAATCATAATAATAAATAATAATAATAATAACGGCCGTCAGTGCCAAAAACATGATCCCTTCTTTGGATTTTCTTTCTCATCATGAAAAAACATCTTCCAGCAGAATGTGAGGAGAAAGTGGAGATGTTACATGTTGTGATGGTGTGCAGATGTGTGTTTGCGCATGTGTGTGTATTTGTGAGTATATGCGTGTGCAGATTGTGTGAGTGTGTCAAACATGAATCTTCTTTTTAGCCATGGATTGATGGAGCGTGCGAATGGAGTGTGGATGGATGGATGGATGGATGGATGGATAAATGAATGAATGGATGGATGGATGGATGTAATAAAGGAGAACTAAGAGTAAGATTGATTTGTTGGAAAAATAAATTGTGAGGGTAGAACATGATCTTGCATCTTACGTGATTTACGAATCAGGTTGGAACAACATGCTAACCAAATGTCTAAAGGTGATTTAACGTCATCCGTTTGTGGCTGTCATTAATGACACTATAATCCTATGAGATTAATAATTAAGTACTAATAAATTATCAGTAATAGTGTTTTAATAAATAATTATTAATTAATATTAAAATATATATTATTAAATATCAATTTTTTTTTATAATTAAAAGCTAATACATTAGTAGAAATAATGTTTTGATAAATAATTAATAATACTGATTATTAAAATATATAAATAAATAATTATTATAATTATTTACGTAATTAATAATATTATTTAACCAGTTATAATTTGTTGAATTGATATTTTTAAACACCGTTGACAGAAGCATGATTTAATGCCACAACTACCTTATAATTACGTAATTGGCGTAATGCAGAAATAAGGATTTGACACGTGTCAGGAGTTGTATGACGATGTTGAATCAACAATGTTGATGATGATGATGATTGTGGTGAAGATGACGATGACGATGATGGCATGATAGTGATATGAATAAAGCATGACATATGGGAGGGTGAGTCACCAATAATGTGTTCAAGACACGTCAAATGCTTTCAAAATCAAATAATTCTCTCAAATTTACGACGTCTTCAGAACATCAGATCACCACCAAACCTCACTAAAACTCAATATCCAATGTACAAAGTGTAAATGAATATTCATTATCTATTTATGATTTGTTGTTTACTTTTACTCTTAATATTCGTTTCGTCAACAATGCATCTTCATAGATGTATGTCGTATCCGATGCCATGCGAACGGCATAAGTTAACAGTAAATCAATCAATCAACCAATCGATCGATCAATCAATCGATCATTCAATCAATCAATCATTTAATCAATCATTTATTAACAAAACCAATTAATTAAAAATTAAAATTACTTTTGTAATTACTCTAAAACAAATTAACTACTCTAAAAGTAATTAATTAATTAATTAATTTAAAAGTAATTAAGTGACAAACCAATTAACACCACAAACAGTCCAGTACGAGCACTGTCCCGGCTACACGGACAAGTACGGCATCTGGAATAACGGCTTCAACTGTCCGAGATGGGGAGGCACGAACGACGACTACTGCTGCGGCAACGACAGGGAACGTTTCTGTTGTCCTCCTCAGCAACAACACGACAACGACGACGGACTTTCACTCACAACGCCCTTCATCAACAACAACAACAACAACAACAACAATGTCATGGTCGTCTATCCCCGGGATCAGCCCTCCCCCACGGTGACGTGAGTAGACGTGATTGGCTGAACCACGATGACGTCATGAGACGTCGACGAATGGCGGATTGTATGTTTTTGAGATTTCTGATTTGAAATTGTAGGATGGTCTCAAATTTATTTGACTCGTTAGAAAGTTGTAACGAAAGATTATTTCGCGGTATTAGTGTGGCTACGACGTGTCAAACAACAACAACAACATCAATAAAAACAACAACAACAACAATTTCAATTGCCTCCCCCAACAATGGATGGACGGATTGAGCAGAGGCTCGCAATCATAAATCACAATCCCAAATCACCATTCATCCACTCGTCCTTCGTCGACTGTTCCATAGAACTGCTTTCCTTTTCCATCCATCCATCTCAGTTGTTGTGACTGTTGCTAATCAACTCTAATTTAAAAAAAAAAGTGTTTCTTGACTTTTTGAGCCATCTCATTTTCGGTCTCTTTATTTTAAACCGAGGATTTTTTTCATTTCTCCGCCGTCAGGATTGTTGAGTTCTCATCAACCATTTCCTTTTTTATCATCATCATCATCATCATCCCCACAACAACAACAACAACAACAACAAGAATAATGAATACACCTAGTTACTTGCGAGGCGTCCTAGCGTGGAGAGATTACATTCCAGCACAGTTGAGGAGAAGATATTATCTCTCGGTTACGATCATGAACAGTACGAACGATGATGATGATGATGATGAAGATGATGATGAAGCGAGTGAAAGATAAACAAGTCACTGATTGACTGATGAAGTTGATACTACCGTCGTCTGCACCGCACTTCATAATAATTATGAGAATTAAAATTAACAAGTTTATTATGAAATTATTTATAACTAATAAATAAATAAACTGAGTGTTTATAATTATTTAAACGAAATGACATAATCATCAAATTACAAGTAATTATAATAATTATTCTCAAGGAATTATGTCTCTGCGAATTAAGTGTGATCAGTGACGATGATAGTAATGTTTTCAGTAGTTCATAAAGACAAGAATTTATGATACTTTTTGGCTCTGCTATCGGAGGATACAAAAGACATTAAATCCGCATAACAACCTTCTAGATTATTAAGATTTTTTCGCTAAGGCCTCGACACGTCAGATCGCTGAGTCACGCCCATCCATCCATCCATCCATCCATCCATCCATCCATCCATCCATCCATCCATCCATCCATCCATACATCCATCCATCCATCCATCCATCCATCCATCCATCCATCCATCCATCCATCCATCCATCCATCCATCCATCCATCCATCCATCCATCCATCCATCCATCCATCCATCCATCCATCCATCCATCCATCCATCCATCCATCCATCCATCCATCCATCCATCCATCCATCCATCCATCCATCCATCCATCCATCCATCCATCCATCCATCCATCCATCCATCCATCCATCCATCCATCCTCTCCAGCTTATTATCACTGTCTCTCTCTTTCTTAAGTTACATTCGATCCACTACATCTTCGCTTCCATCTTTTATCCACATTTCCAGGAATCCACGTGCATCCCTGTTCTCCAGGGTTGGTGCAGAGTTGAAGTAATCGATGATGATGATGATGGTGGTAGTGGTGATGATGATGGTGGTGATGGTAATCGTGATGATGATGATTTCCAGTGTGCCTGTCGGGATGAGGGTTTATGTGGTGAAAGTTGTAATGCATAAATTATATTACAAAATATTCTAACTTTGTCACTTTACAATTGTTACTTAGTCTTTTAAACATAATAGCGATTATGAAAATGATGGTTTTCACTCTTATCATTGTTATTTTTAAAAATAAAAACAATCCGAATTATAAATTTTTTTTTTTGAAAAACTAAAAAAATCCTCCAAAAACTCACTAGATAAACTCAGTTAAACTTAGAATGAAATGCCCTCGTAATGGCTCCCCATCCACCCCTCAATCATAGGGTACCGGTTCTCATGATAGCCACTGGAGCCGGCATCGTGCTGGCCATAATCGTCGTCATAGCAACCGTGTGTCTCTGTTGTTTATTCTGCCGGTGCTGCCGCAATCAGAAATCGAAATTCTTCAAGTCTGGTCAGAAAGGTAGAGTTTCAGTAGAAATTATAAGTTGTCATAAGAAATTATGATAGAATTAAAATATAATTAATGTGACAATGTAGTCATATTGTCGTATATTAAATATTACTTATTTAAACGTAATAAAATTAAAATGCCTGTTATTAAGTTTTGTTGATAATATAATAATAATAATATAATAATAATAATAATAATAATAATAATAATACAGTAATAAGCACAATAATATGTTAAATTAAATATTATGAATATATAATATGTATATAAGTATTTGAAATAGTAAATCACCATCATTACTGATAATGATTCACCTCCAGTAGATCTGATGAACCAGGAAGCTGCCAAAATCTCGTCTGCAATAGAAACTCAAGCCATGACGTCATCGAGACCGCGAACTCCTTCCTCGGTGCACGTGACGTCATCCAGAGTCGTTGACATTTCAAACTTCAAGGAAAGCAGATTCTCGTGTCAGTAAAAAAAAAATTAAAAAAAAAATCAATTATTTCTTGATCATCTTTATCTTATTCTCTGATTTTTAAGCATTTATATCTTATTAGTCATATTGTCATCAGTTAATTTCACCTGAAAACTTAAACATTATTGTACTTTGATTAGATTATAATTATTATTGATTACTCTGTACATGTAACCAGTACATTTATTATTCGTGTTTGTTAATCCGAGTGGAGTATTATAAATAAATTTAAGCAATAATAAATAAACAAATGCATAAATTATGCTAATTATCTTCATTTGATTCCGAAACTGAAAGTTTCCAACGATGAGGACATTGTTAACGTGGACCCATCTGGAATCGTCCAGGTGGGCAGGTGGAATGGACACGGGGACAGCATGAAGAAGTCGATCAGAGATTTGGACTTTATCAACCTTCCACCTATTTCAGATGAGAGGGAGTGAGTATGGAGGTTGAACTTTGAACTCGTGACACAACTTGTCACACTTGATGCCGTGACTTGAATGTAAAGTAACACTGGGACATGATGATGTTAGTAAGCATGGATGGATGCTTTTGTTTATTTATAGACATCCCAACTTTTTCAACAACGACAACTTTCGCCTACACGAATCCATCATGACCACGTCAGACTACCACAGTTCTTCGCCTCTCACGGGCCAGCCCAACAACACAAACAACCAACATCACCAGCACAACGGCAACAACAGTGGCAGTGGCAGCAGCAGTGCAACTCTGGGACGAAATCAACACCACAAACAACGTTGCCAACTCCACCAACATCACTCGTCTGCTTCGTCTTGTCTCAGTCCTTCCCAGCAACAACAAGTGGCAAGCATTCAATCACAGGGGGCAATGAAAAGACTAACCTTTGACCTTTTGCACTCCCTCAGTCCAGGCCTCCAACGTCATTATGTCGAAAGCGGAGGCAAGGCGGAAGGACACCAGTCTCCTTATTTGGGGCCAAAGTTCAATTAAGTTTGCTGGAGAGGATGATCTCATTATTTTCAAGTAATTGCTCACACGACAAAGCTCAAAAATGAATGAAAACTTTGTCTTCTCTCGTTTACGGAAATGTTTTGTTAGCATTTCATTTGTTTATTCCGGAACCTTTTGACTCAAAATAATGCTTCGAGTGATTTAAAAATGCCAGATGCATTGATCCAGTCGTTTATTTTTGATCTTCTTTTGCTTGTTCTACAACTAGGCTGCCCGTTGAATAAGAAATGTTTGTCATTTAAGGACTGACCGTCAGTCCACTGTGAGAAGCTATTTAAACATATTCCAACTACGTATTTGTTTTCAAACTATTTTCAGATTGGACGTGTTTTTGACGATCTTTGTGTGTTCTCAGCTTAATTTACGTTTCCTCTACTTTCATGACTTATATTTTCTTTGAATAAATTAAAAAGTATTTTTTATGTGCCATTTTTAATAATAAAAAAAATTAATTAATAAGAAAATGACTGACTGGTATATTAAATACCGAAATGTCCCTTTAATGCTGTCACTGTTGACGCATGTGGTAACATAATTAAAACAAAACTTTAATAGTTTAATTAGTATAAATTTAAATCACAAATACAAGAGTTATTAATAATAAACAAAATTTAAAAATTATTTATTAATAATAAAATATCGCAATCAATCTTAAAACGCACCCACCTACGCAATTCGACCGACAAAGTCTTCCATAAAAATAAACACTGGAGCCTCGCGTCAATCCAAGAGAAAAAGAACAAGGCGACAGTTTATTGGATGGCCGATCATTATCATCATGTTTACTTATTACCGAACGCCATTTCCATGAAATGATTTTATGAACTTTCCATTTAACATTTAATTTCGAAAGATCTTGAATATCTTTAATAACCATTCTCCGACCGGAGACATCCGAGCGGAATAACATTGGAATCTCATAAAATCACATCAACCACTGTAACAGACATCTAAAACAAAGATGCATCCCGGAATGACCCATAGTCAGGAGCTCATATCGACCAAGCCAATTCCCAGATGTTGCTTCATTGACTCCAAGGGACAGAAGAGAAAGGTAGCCCGTGGTCCGGCAAATTCTTACGGCCCAGCCTTTGAAGCGGGCTGTCAGAAAATTGGAGAATTCATGGTCCAACTTTGGCAAGAACAGCGCATGTGCGATGTCATCATAAGATGCTCTGATGGAGTCATCAAGGCCCACAAAGCCGTCTTATCCGTTTACAGTCCATTTTGTCTCGAAAATTTCGGCAAATTCCCAAACGAGTCGGCCATAAATATCGACCTGTGCGAGTTTCCGTGCGAAGTAATAAGGATGTTGATGGAATACATTTACCTTCGCAGAGACTACGAGATGACGCCGACAAATGTCGCCAACATGGTTAAAGCCGGCGGAGAACTCGGCTTGACGGAAGTCGTGGAATCTGGAATTGATTTCTTGTGCGAGGTTAATGTCAACAACGCGCTCTACCATTACGCCATTGCAGACCATTGCTGTCTGGAAAAAACCAGGGAGAAGATATTCTGCTACATTCTGGATAATTTCAGAGACATAAGCAGGACGCAGCATTTCCTGTGGCTGCATCCAGAAGTTCTTCTCAGGATACTGTCAGACGATCATCTGAAAGTCCAGAGCGAGTTGGATGTTTTTTACGCCCTAGTCGAGTGGATCGACTGCGACCGTTGCAAGCGCATGCCGCTGGCGCCAACGTTGCTACTTTGTGGACTGCGTCTCATGGAGATACCCCCAGAAGAGTTGATTAGCAAAGTGGAAAAGATTGATTGGCTGTTCGAGAGCGAAGAGTGTGGAGTCATCCTCAACGAAGCCATAAGATGCCACGCTTTAAGACTCAGCAACAGTAACATGACCTGTGCTGGACCATTCGATGAACAGGGTACCAGGCAGGGTTATCACAGGTGAAGACTTTTGAGGCTACCTAACTAGGAAATTTTAAAGAAGTCTTGAAGACTTGATTTACTCATTCTACAACATGTCATTTCTTAATTAATAGTGGTATAATATCTCCGATTAGTTTATCGAAGACCAGTTCGAGCAGACGTTTTCATGTTGGCTCCGTCATGTTGAGTCACTAAGGTGTTTAGGAAAGAAACTCTAAAACAGGATAAAGTGGTTTGGTTAACGGGCAATAAAAGCATTACTCTTCTCAATAAATTTAATCATACAGAAAGTAGCTAATAATTGGTTAGGATTTGGTTGTAGGTTATGCAATTAACATGTAAGAAAATTCGTTGGTAGGGAATTCTTAAAAGACAACAAAGTTGAGATAATTTGAAGACTATTATGCTTTAAAAAGTAGATGTACAGATTTTAAAAGGTTAATTGTGTAATACCAATCCTCACAAAAACGTTTTTTCTGTAAATATTCGACCATTTCAACGTCAACACTGCACAAATTTGGAATACTCACTTAATTAATAAAACAAATATATTTAATGTTAAGATGAGACAGACAGAAGATGTCTTGTATATACCCCGCTGGTGAGAATCCAAATACGATTCAATGTCTTGAGGTGATTCATCCTCAGGAAAAGGAAACTCTTTGTCGTTGCAGAAGTCAGTGGAACAGGAGCAGACGACAATGGTTTCACGGATAGTTGAGGTAAAACATTTGGAAGGATGGACTCCGTAACATTTTCGAATCACCGTCATAGATCCTGCAAGAATAACTAATAAAATTTATTACAGACAACACGAAGAAAAAAACAAGCAAATAAAAATTACAAAACTTGCCATTTGAAAGTTGAAGCAATCCATAAACGCAAACGTTTTCTCCGTGTTTACACTCTCTTGATCTTGTGGCAACGTTGCAATCAACGCAATCGTAGCACATGAGGGCAGATGGCATCTTTAAGTATCCCATTAAAAGTCCAACACAGAAAACCATTAAAATAGTTGACATTTCACGCTTCTCAAGATCATCTCAAAATCTCTATTAAAAAAAAAAGTAACTTGATATCTTTTTTAAAATATTTAGGAATGATAAGGCTATACCCACTATAATCATATTTGTTACATAAAATTGTATTTTATCGTTGTAACTACTTTCTTAAGTTATTTAATCATAGTTACTAATTTAGACTTTAATGCTAAACAATTTGTTACTTTCGCTAGCTTGGTTTTCGTTCGAGAGCGTGATAATTTTATCTTTTCATGTCTTTTACCATCTTTCCATTATTTGATGTTTGACTATATTTTTATTTGAATGTTTGATCTAACATTCCAAGATATTTTAATGTTTTGTTTCAAACGTTGTCGAAATGTTTTGTTCTTGGGGCGTAGCAACGATTCAGTAAACACATAAACAAGAAGTTCTAGTTTTTATTTTACATTTTATTTTATTTTAGTTTTTTGACAATACCCAGTTTGTATAAAATGATTTCTCGATAGAGGATTTGAATGATATTATATTATCTTCGCCATCAACATTTACCAATACTGTCTTTGATCTCAAAATCCATGATGGATTTTAGCAAAGCAAATTACAGGGGATAACTTAAAGAAATTAAATTAAATCTTTCATTATAAGCGCTTTCATAAACATTTTTATTTTTGATACTTAACATTGACAATGACTATGACGATACCCTATAATTATTCGACCACATTCATTTCAAATTAAATAATTTAACTTCATATTTTATTACGATGTTTTTTTCAATTTACAAACGAAGACTTCATAAAAAAGTGTAAAATGATTAACGCGAAGATAAGATAGAGAGATGTTTTGTATAAACCCCGCTGGTGAGATTCCAAATAAGATTCAATGTCATGTGGTTCATCATCAGGAAAAGGAAACTCTTTGTCGTTGCAGAAGTCAGTCGGACAGGAGCAGACGACTATGGTTTCGTGGATAGTTGAGGTAAAACATTTGGACGGATGGATCCCGTAACATTTTCGAACTACTGTCTTAGTGCCTGTAAGTATTAAGTAGTAATGTGACATTGATTTGCAAAAATATATTTTATTCCTTCTGGAGATATTTGATATTCGAGGAGGGATAACGTGGTGCAGCATAATAATAATAATAACAACAATAATAATAATAATGCTGGACACCAATCTCGAACACTTTACAACCAAAAAACCATAACAAACAAATCAATAAAGTTAGCTTGCCATTGGGAAGTTCCAAGAGACCATAAACGCAAGCCTTTTCTTCGTGGTTACATTTTTTTGATCTTGTGGCAACGCTGCAACCAACGCAATCGTAGCATATAAGAGCAGACGCCAATTTTAAGCCCATTAAAACTCTAACACAGAAAATGATTGAAATTGTTGACATTTCATGCTTTTCAAGGTCATACCAAAAATGTCAATAAAAATTATATCTGAATAAATAAAAAAAAAATTTACTCTAAAGTTTATTACACAAATCGAAAATGCTATCGTTGCTACTATTTCTAAGTAAATCAAAATTACATTTAAATGTTATCATTGGTTCTACGGTGTTATACAATTAAAATAAATTAACAGAAGTAATATTTGTTATTCTAATAAATAATTTAAATAAATTTAATGAATCTGTTGCTTTCTATGAGTCTTAAACTTAAGACAGATTATTTTGGATAGCATGGTATAAGTTTGGAACCAATTGTAGACTATTCTTTCATATCTTTTCACAGCTTCTATTTTACTATTGTTTGGCGTTGGCCGCTATTGCCATCTGATTATACTGCCTAATGGTTTTTGTCAACACAAGGTTTGTCACTTAAATATTCTACTTAATAATCGAAGTTATTCTAGCGTTTGCTTAAAATTTGTCGACGTGTTTTGTTTTCGAGTCGTAGCAACGTTTTGGTAAATATTTAAAAGGAGGCTTTAATTTTGATTTAAAAGTTGGTTAATATGTTCTCTCAATTTTATTCGAGGCAATTCTATATATAGTTTACTAAATAAAGATATTTGTTATAATTAAACCACAAATATTTAACCATATTCGTCTTTGCCATAAACCTTTTGTTATTAACATTTGAATTATACTTAAAAAATGCCTGAAAACTATGTAGTCTATTTTAGCAACTTTATTTTCATGATTTTTCAATGATAAAGACAAATAAGAAATATAAAGCCACAATTTACGTTTAAAAATAAAATTTTAGAATGAAATTCTTGATATACGGGATCGTTACCTTGGCCATTTTCATCAACTTTGGAAAACACTCATCTGAGGCTCTGAAATGCTACAATTGCACCGATTGTTCAGAACCAACTAACCTCGTTGATTGTCCTGCAACTGAATTGAAGTGTATCATAGCCACTGGCTATACAAAAAGTAATCCTTTATTTAAGATTTTGAAAATTATGTCCATTTAAAATATGTAAAGAGAGGATAATAATCTAAAAATAATCTTAAATCTTGTAAACGTAAATATTAAATAAAACAAGGTGATTTAAGAAAAAGTGCTTGCGGTAAAAATACCATTATTGTTTATTTTTTATTAAGTTTGGGAAATCAGGATTTTAATACCTTAAGTGAATATCAGTCAAGGCGGCATATCAAATAGATCAGAGATGGTGTTAACGTTTCATGCACGGCCCTTCTGACCTTTTGTGAGAAGCCAAAAAGGTCACCTCAGATCATTAGGTTGAACTTGGCTGATGGTCAGTGTTGTTAGGTAACAAAGTAGAAGTAACGCGTTATTTTACTAGGTTACAGTAATGACATTACATTGACCACACTCAAACATTTGGTGCAACGATTTCTTTATATGTCTATGCCTCTGACGCTACGCTTTATAAATTAATTATTATTATTATTATTATTATTATATGTGCTGGATAGGAGGACTAAAATCTATTATTTACTTGCAGTTACTGAATTTATTTGAAAGTAGATTTGATTATAACAAGTTTTTTAGATTGGTTGTTTAAAAGAATTGGAGTTAGAAAAAATTTCTCATTAACGAATATCAATTTGTTTGTAATAGTTTGCAAGTAAATGCTCTACATAAAAAGTATATTAATAATTTTTAATTATTGTTTTAGATGAATATTAAGTTACGTTACATTTATTCTGATTATAGATAAATTCCAAATGGTGAGGTCCTGCACATCCGTGCAGGAAGATTTTTATGACTGGTTTAGCATTAACAAGCGAACCCTCAATGGGGTTGAGTACACCGACGTCAATGTCAAAACCTGCTTTGAAGACATGTGCAACAACGACACTATTGATATACCGAATTTTACATGCTATTCTTGTGTCAACTGCAGGACTCCAACAAATAGCACTAATAAATGTTCCTTTGGATGCCTGACAGCGGCTGGATTGCCTTTTAACGGTTGGAATTAATTTGTTCAAAGATGTCGTTTCAGTCCTTTTCGGAGTGGGAAGCCAAACTCTCTCCTATAATTTCTCTTGAATTTGGTCAAGTGTTTCGCAGGGTAGGGCTTCATGCACATAAAAGTAAAACCGTAAAAAAAAAACAAAGGTCTCCTCCTACTCCAAAATGTCTAATTTTGATGATAAATATTATTAAGAAAACGTTTTTTGATTTCTTCAATACTTGTACTTTGAGGTGAAGGCTTTCATTTCGGCTATTCGATTAACTTAGAAATAACTTTTAATTTTCTTTAAATTGTTTTAACAGGACCATACGAAGTTTTTAGAACTTGTCCAACTTCAAACTACAGCGAAGATGGAATCATCATTCATCTTTTCCAGAAGGAATTCAACGAAAAGGTTTACAACTACGTTTGGCTAAACATATGTAAAAAAGATTATTGTAACGGTAAGTCTGTGAATCATAACAACCCTTACGAAGCTGATTCGTATTTTGATTTTGGAGACACGGAAGTTGAGGATTCTGCCAGTGAAAGGAAATGGAACAAAGTTTTGATTATCACTGGTTTTGTTTTTTATTTAATACTTAACTTGTGATATCTCGTTAAATTAAACAAGTCTACAAGGTGGAGAATCTTTTTGTTTAACTCATGTATTTCTTAGGTTTTTGGATATTGAGTTAAAATTGATATAAAAATTGTCTATTAACGTAGTTTTGCCATAGAATGTGTTTTCTCAAAAGGAGTTTTAGGCCCTATAGTGTGTTGGCTCTATTTAACCGTTATCTTCAGACGCAAAAAAGGTCATCTCCTAATATTGTGCCAGGGTCTGCCCCTCCACCCCGAATTTTGACTTAGAATCAAAGTAGAATGGTAATATCAAGTTGAGCGACAAGGCATTTTAGCCTTTTAGAGAAAGCTGAAATGACATCTCTGAGAGTGATTATCATGATTCATCACACAAAAAAATCGGGAGTAGTTTCACGAGCATTCGGAAAATTTTGTCAAAGTGTCAAAATATGATAAATAATATTGTTATAACCTAACAATAATTATTAAGCTTATACTGCAAATGTAGATTTAATTATTTTCATGGTTATATTTTGTATCTTTTTCATAGGCGATGTCCCTATATTCTTTCCCTAAACATTGTCCCATAAACAATCCCACAAATAGCAAAAAGATAAAAAAAAAATACTTCATATTCCTGAATTCCACAACTCAACATCAGATCCCCCAAATCTCACGTACCCGACCCTATAAACACTTAAGAATTAATCAGTTCGATTAATCGCTCAAAATACTTAACAATTAACTTACAAGTTTGCGGACTCCCGTTTATTACAATACTTTACTTATACAAGACAATGGTATATGCCAATAAATAAATTTCAAAAAAGATACTGTTTTTTGTTTATTTTTCAACTCCTTAGGATTATAAAAAAAAACAACTGGAGACATAATTCAGCACCCACAGAAAGCATTTTATTTATTATCAGATTTTCAAAAGTTTATGAGAACCTTAATTTTGCAGGCCTAGAGGTGTCTTGCGAAATATAGTTGAATAAATAATTTTGTCTGAGGGGTTCGCTCTAGCTATTTTCTTTTTAATTATTTGTTTTTTTTTTGTTCTGGAAGTCAATAGAGACAAAGTATGAAATCATACTGCAGCTAGAACAAAACCGAAGGAGTTTTGTCGTCAGCATGGCATTCCAGCAAACACCATTTCAGAATGAAAAGAGAAGGCCGATGTGGTAAAGCAAATGTATGCGAAGTCTGTCTTTAATCTAGCAAAAAAAACGTAGAATGGCTGAGCAAAAAGATGTCGACGATGCAGTGCTTCAATGTTTCACAAATTCGGGAGCAGCAAACCTTTCCTTAAATGGGGAATTTTAAGAGCGATCTTTGTGTTCGCAATATAGGAAAAAATACTTACAAAGGTTTTTTTGATATATATTTAGCAATTAATTATCTTATCGTTTGAGAAGAATTACGAATTGAACACATAAAAACAAGCTTTCGCTTCGATAAGAAAGTGAACCATATCAATATTTTACATGAGAGCATCAGAAAATATCGTTAAAAAACATATAACGCTTTCAAATGAGAATTTTTGTTTTAATGGTTACTATGCATTTACAATGGAACTAGAATATTATTGGTATGACATTATTAACTGAGAGGCACTGAACTGCTTGAAAATTACATGGAAATGAATACCAAGTCAATAATAATAATTGTACATAATTCTGAAATTAATAAATATTTTAATCTGTTATCATATTACTTTCCAAGTAAAATATGAGCGAAATCATCTAAACTTTTTAAATAAAAGATGGCGTTTGTCTTTGGGTTTGGCAGCACGTGGCTTCTTCACTTCAGGCTTGCGCATGGCCATAGAGGCTATTTGTGCTATGTCAACAGGCTTTGGTAAACTTGTTTCAGATTTTCCATCGGATGTTGATAGGGATTTTGAAGGTTGAGTAGTTGAAGAATTAGGATGACAATTGGTGGACGGGACAGCGGATGTTGATTGTAAACGCTCAGAGGAGGAGGCTTGGAAATGCTGTTTTTCAGGATTTGAATTGCTTGGCTGGACTGCTGCTTTCTTAAAAAGGGGTTTTGATGAAAACTTGATGTCTTCATCTTCTTCACCCATCAAATCATCTGGTGATGCTTGCATGATTTCCTTCAGCAAATTCTCTCTTTCTTCGTTTGTTGACAGTGACAAATTTGCCCTGTCCATGCCATCCAGATGCTTAATAAACAAATAGCTGTAACCCTGCTGGACAAGAAAACTTTGTCTCTTCTGAGCAAAATATTTCTCGTTTGTATCCTGGGAGACAAGAGTATAGAAGAATGCGTTATATTCTTCATTGTAAGAGTTTTTCTTTGCCCTCAGAATTCTTCCTAAACGTTGGGCCTCCTGTCTCCTGGAACCCCCAAGAGATGAAAGTTGAATGAGTACATTCGCATCTGGCAAATCGAAAGAGTTATCTGCGATTTTCGAGACAAATATTGTCTTTATTTTCGGATTATTCTTGAAGTTATTCAAGATCTGCATCCTTTCATCCTGGGACGTTGCTCCACACAAAAATGGTCTTTGAAGGCCTCTCGCATAGGTTTTGAGGGAAAACAAATTGTCGGCAAATACTATGATCTTGTCGTTTCGCCGTTCGTGGTACTCGATCAGGAACTGGCATGTACGAAATTTGTTCGGATTCATCACCAGCAAAACGGTTCTCTCCCTGGCCTCTGATGACAAGTATTTACGGAAAAATGTCGGATCCATTTCACATGCGACTTCACAGCATCTGACTTTTGCAATGTAACCCTTGTCCTGCAACTGAAGCCAGTTGGCCTCGTACAGCTTTGGGCCGATGAGGAAGTTCAAGTCCGTAATTTTGTCGTCCTCTCTCACCAGTGTGGCAGTCAAGCCCAGCTTGCAGTGGGCATGTACGTTTGATATTACTTTTCTAAAGATTTTTGCGGGAACAAACTGTACCTCATCCAGAATCATGAGTCCCCACTCGACACTGTTGAGCCATTTCATTACTTTCTCTGCCTCTGCTGACCTTTTGGTGCTGTGCGTTATCATTGAATAGGTGCTGATGCAGATAGAAGAACTCATCGGGTCGTCTTTAGCATCCGATGTGAATCGACAAACCATTTTATCGGTAGCAGTTGTCCACAATAGGAACTGGTTTTTCCATTGCTCAACAGCCACGCTAGAAGTACAAAGTACAAGACATTTTTTCTTGATTGTACACGCAGCAGACACACCTGTCAGGGTCTTTCCGGCACCACAAGGCAGAACAATAACTCCCGATCTGGCTCTCCCACTGCCAAACATTCTCCTCAATGACTTCTCCTGATATGGCCTCAATATAGCGTTTGGTTTCAAAGTCATTTCAATATCGCGATTGGTCGAATCGTTTCTAAAATCATATTCTGCAAGAGGGTTGAATCCAAGGTCCATGCATCTCTTCTGAAGCAATTCCAGTTTTCCAGGTGCAACTTCAAAACTGACAATGGGCCTTCTTCTGATAGCCTTATTCATGTCATCGTCTTCGTCGTCCTCATCCAAGTTTCTATAAATGTCCGACAAGTCGTTTATTGGTCCGTCGTTTTGAGACTCTTGATGGACGCTCGAAATCGACATCAAAGCATCCGATTGATTTTTCATGCAGCTTCTGATCGAAGAATCTCTCAGGAGGTTTTGCATAACTTCGGGCATGGACGATTCAAGGAAATACTTACTGTTCCTCAGAACGACATTCAGTTTTCCGTAGGAGTTGGTACATTCCTTGATGAAGGAGATGATTTCTTCGGGAAGGTTTGTCTTGCAGAAAGTGTCAAGAACTCTGATGATTTGCTCGGTAGAAATGCCAGTCGAAGCGGCGGCGTAGAGCGAGTAAGCGGTCATTTTGTACTGCTGACAAAATCGCTGTCTCGATATTGGCTCTGCTATAGCCACCAGAAAGTCTTCTGCCCTTGCGTACATCGGCGAGAAGGCTTCAACGTGAATGAGTCCACTCGGCAGCACAATGAGGGGTCTCTTTAGGTGGTCAGGTTTGTTCAAAAGCGTTTTACTGAAGTCTTTTTGCGACGCATTTTCCTGGAGTTTCAAGCTTGCAGCTTTAGGTAAACTGACGTCACACTCATCATTAGTCACTGGTTGCGGATAGCCATCGTGTCTTTTGAACCTTTTTGCAGGGTGGAATTCATCCCGCTTCGAACTTCTTTTGAACATCTTAGATTTTTTCCTGAAGTATTTGGCGGTTGTTCTCGTTTAGTCTCGATTATTTGTAATAATCGTCTGAAGAATAATCGGATATAGAGGGAAGGTAAATGTAGAAGAATAATTAAGTCTGTAAGAATGCAAAACAATAACTTATTACCCCTACGAGTGACGAGTGGTCAGCTTGGGAAAGGATACTTAACATATTGTTAACGTCCCACTCGAGTCGTAAATAAAAGATTCTGAATATTATTTATACAAATTAATTTAATTTTAATTTTTTAATTAATTTATCATCGCGCAAGTTGTGAATGGTGTTATTTTTCTGATAATTATAAAATTAAACTAAATAATAATAATAATAATATTTAAATAATATTAAATCTTTAGCACACAAAAATAATACGCAATAAATAAACAATTTCGTGGCTTTGTGAGGATTATAAAAGCTCGGTAGCAGTTGATAAGATGATTTTACGCACATCCCACAACTTGCAAGATTTCTAATAATACTTTTAAATAAGAAAATACGAAACATATTGTCGTGCTTTTAAATTATTTATTTTCTAATATTATTTGAGTTTCTAATCATTGCAACAGTTTCAGTTCTTGTTCTTTCTTAATCCAAACCGACACTAATTTATGCAATTAATGCATCATAATATTTTCATAATTTTTTAAGTTTGATGCATCTTTGGATGATTTTGTAATGCGATAGTATTTAGGATTACAAACAGGGCCGTAGCCAGAAAATTATTTCAGGGTTCAAATTTTTTATTTTTACAAGTTGTAAATGTCACATTATAATACAATTTCTTACAATATGTTTTGGAGTAACGAAAAAGTTAGCCTCTGGAGGCAACTGGGCTTAGGCAGGAGCAAGGGCCATGGCCCTCCCAGTCATTTTGAAAATATAAGAAAAAAGTAAATGAATTTATTCATAAATTCCCTTCAACGATCGAATTGTTTTTTTATTTCAATTTTTTTTCATTCGGCATTTTAAAAGTTTTGAAAATAGAATCAATTAAAATGAATTTAGATTTGTTAAAATAATTTAGATCATCTTTGCGCCTTTTCGTGCATTGATTTCCGAAAATACAATTATCGATTAATCTATTTAGTATACATATAATAATTGATGATTAATTATATTAAGCAAGTACGTTCGAATTGTTAAAAATAAATAACTAAATAATAGATAAAAATCAGATAATATAAACTAATAAAAATAATTACAATATCCGTTGGGTCTTATTCTAGTGTTCCAATTTGTTTCGTTTTACTGCCCAATACGTGGGCATCGAAAAAATTCCACTCGAATTCTAAAAACTCAAGATTACGTGAAGTTAATAAGTGGTTATTTAAGATTTTGCATGGATTTTAAGCAGGGGTGTTTTAGAGTTTCTTTCGTTTATTAAAATATTTTAATGATTTTCAAGTCGATTGGAGATTGAATCAACTAGGAACATAAAAGGAAATATAAAAAAAAAGAAAATATCTAAATCACTACAACTGAAATTTATATATCTGACATTTATACAACGTAATCTTCCCAAATAAAAACTCGCACCAGCGATAAATTAGGCTTCTTCGACAACAAAGTCTTAAAAAAATTCAAAACTCGTCTGCCACATCAGGGAAGTTGCTACACTCTTCGCCTAAAACCATATTTCTCTCGCATGATATCTGGCGCCACCAGTAATGCATCTGGCAGTCGGTGTCGCTGCTGCAGATTTTGAATGCTGGTGACGTTTCTCTTCGTTTAGTTCCGCCAAGACAACTTTAATCTTTAACATATAAGTATTTGGCAGGGATAAAATGAAAAAGCAGTAAGTATGTTAGACATTAAAAACCGACATAAATAGCCAGTTAGCAATTTCTGTGGTACTTAAATTATTGTAAGTTAGTTGTTACTCAAGGGAAAACGCAAATTTAGTTTCTGTTTGCTCCGGCACAGCGGATAAAAATCGTGTAATACATTCATGATTCTCTCTCGCTGAACTAATGAACTATACTGTATATTTAGAGGTGAATGTCTTATAAGCCAATGTACTTTCAAACAGACAGTTGCTTTCTCAACTTGCTGCTGCAAAACTTCATAATCTTGGTCATCAAACCATACTTTGCTCTAGGTTCCAGAAATGAAAGTACATACATCATCGATAGCAGAACCCGAATCTCGAGTACAAGAATATGTGAAAGCTTCGCAAAAGTGGCTCTAGATTTCCAACGAACGTTAGATGAGCCAGGAAATGCATGAAATCTCACCTCGATCATTTTCTCAAAAATTTTGAAATGATTAAAGAATCTGTCGGTTAATACTGATATAGAAACTTCATGTCATCTCACCACTCCAGATCTTCTTATTCTTCTCCTTCTTCTTGCTAGTCCATGTTAACTGATCCTTCTGACAGCCTTTTGTAATATGCTTGATACATATTCAAGTTCTATATGTTCTTGTAGATGGAAGCTAGTTTTTCTGTGGAGTATCTTAAATAACCAATACACTGCAGTTGCGAATAAGACAAATGCTCGTCTGCGGGCACAGAGTCATATTCCATCAGGCTTGGTTATGTCAAATAAATTTAAGAAAGTTTCTTCAACTTTTAGTGTTGGGGGTATCATCGGTGACTTTTCTCCTTACACTTTGATTGAATAGAATTGGAAAATTCGATTTTTGCCACAATTTCGAAACATCTTCACAAATTTGTTTCAATCTTATTTTTCTTGATTTCTTACTCAGTAGCAACCAGCATTTAGACTTCTTTAGGCAATTTGTAGAAACTTTCTAGAGAATTCTCAATATATTCAAACATTCTTTGACATTTTTTTAGCGAATAACTGATTCTTTGCTCAGGCAATTCTTATTTCTTAATATGTTTGCCGCATTTTTGAAATGATTTTATGAAATAAACTCAATTTTATTCAAATGACTCCCTTTAATGCAAAACTCAATTAAAAACTTACTTTTCGAGAAAAAAAAAATAAATTAATGAAGGTTAATTAAGATACTCGAGACATGCGTTAGTTTTAATTCTGCCATCCGTGGAAGATTGGTGATTGTTGGTGAAGTTTTTACAACAAATAAATAAATAATTCTGGTTTTCTTGTTTTTCAAGCAATTATTTGCCAATTATAAAATTTAAATGCGGTTAACCTTAAAAAAAATTAAAATTAGACTAAAAAACTAGTCAGAATATTAACAGCATTAAATTTTTATTTAAGCAAGATTCTTTGTATTTACGATCTTTTCAGTCGAGAAAGCGATAGGGCGCATCGTGTCCAATTGTCCATCAATCAACACGTAAACATCCGATAATAATCAACATAATAAAGCTATAAGGCTTCGAAAATCAGATTCAAAGCAATATCGATTTATTACGCATCCAATCAGTCACGGTTTCATTAAAATTTACTATTTATTATTTGACTCTTTTATTTACAATATCAATTGTCTCCTTTCAAAACCATCCATGAATTCTGAAGAGTCTTCCTTTAATCCTGACCACGTCGAGGCGGCAGTCCTACGGTTCTATAAAGATCCTACCAACGGAAACCTGAATGATTATCTTACTAAAGCACAGTTATCAACATCCGCCTGGACTTTTGTCTGGGCTTTCTTGAGGACCGACAAGCCTTTGGAGGTTCAAATCTACGGGGCCAGTTCTTTGTACTCGAAGATCACGAAGCAATGGCATGAGGTACCGGCCGATTTCGTCATCTCCTTACGCGACAGGCTCTTCCAACTTTTGTTGTTGTACTCAGACGAATGCCATAGAATTGTTTTCACAAATCTCTGTCTTTGTCTCAGCTGCTTCGTCTTGCAGACCGTGACGAGTCAGTGGTCGAACGCTTTATACGAACTGGTAGATTCTGTAGTCAATCCTCCTGGCGAGAATCAGAAAGAGAAAAGTGTTTGCCAGAAGAATTTACTGGAAATTCTGAAAAACATCCCAGAGGAGTTTTTGAACTCACGTGTGCATCTGTCTGAGAAATCTCAAGTTGTCAATGAGCTCATGAATGCATCTAATAAGGTTTACAAGCTGATAAACAAAATTCTTGTCGAAGACTGGCCAATGGAGTTGAAGGTAGCCGCCGTTAAATGCTTTACAAGCTGGTGTCATTCGGACATTTGCAAATTTCAGCCAGAAAATGAGTCGCTCGTCATCCATCTATTCGAACTTATAAAGTCGCAGAAACACTCCCTAGAAGCAGTGGATGCCCTAGCTCAATTTTTCAAACTCCAGCCTAACCCCAACAACTCGAGAGTCATAAAATATTTGCAACTCGTTACACAGCTTGGGTCATTCTTCGATCAACAATCGCACAACATTGAGCTGGCTCCGAACCTGACAAAGCTTTTCCTTTCTGCAGCTGGAAACAACTTGGAACTGCTGCTCTCTTCCATAACCCCGGACAACGAACATTCCTCCACCTCACTCGATCTGCTTCAACTAATTTTGAGAACTGTAGCCGTCAGACATCAGTATCCCACTGAGGAACTTTATAGCAATCTCTCATTAGCCTTTTGGTTGAATCTTCACCACAAAGTTATTCGTTATGGTGAAAATTACCCGCCTCTAGTCCAAAATAAAATAACAAGCTTATTACTAAATTTGATCGAGATATCGACAACTAAGATCAGATATCCTCCTGAAAAAGTGTACATCCAGTGGGAGGACATAGATAAAGAACAGTTTCAATGCTACAGACAAAAATTTGCCGATTTTGCAGGACATTTGACAGCCTCAATTGGTTCCAAGTCATTGGACCAGATGATCCATATTTTAAAGCATCAAATATTCAACACTGCCGAATGGCAAGACATTGAGGTCATATTTTTTATTATGAATTCGTTATTGTGTAATGGTATTACCGTTAAAGTAGACTGCCTTTCGGAGATCTATACCTTGATATCTCGCATACCTTGCAATCACTTAAACTTGACTGAGGAGATCATTAAGTTCGTTGGCAACTACTCTTATAACGTCAGGCACGACTTATTCGATCAGTCAGTGGCTTTCGTTCTGAATTTTTTCAATCAGAAAGCACACATGGCGTCTGCTTCTGAGTCTTTGTGGATCATTCTCTGTGTAAATGAAAAACGGATCAACCAAGTATCAGAAGTGGTTATTCAGGATTTAAAAGAGGCAATGAAAATGCCGTATATTGAACCTTCGATCAGTGGAACTTTAGCTCGTTGTCTGGGACTTGTTGTGTCAATCGTACCTCAGGACCTTGCTATCAAGGTAATCCAAGACGTTCTGATGCCCGATATCAGCGTTTTACGTGGCCTTGCTGCCGCCACTCAATTTTCAGACCAGGAACAGATTTTTTGGATAAAAAAACTGAAAATAATGACAGGCTTTTTTTCAGAATTCTCAATTCCCAATGAAAACATTCATTCATACGATTTTATATTTGGATTCATGACGTTCATGTTGAGTTACATAAGGAATATGATCACCTTAATCGTGCAGTACGAAGAACTCCTGATCGAAGTGATCAAGTTCCTGGATACCATCCTGGTTCTCAGTTTGCATAGTCACTTTGAGATGATAGTTCCCAAGTCATGTGAAATTGTTCAATTCGCTTATAGTCTCAATCCCTTGCCATGCGCACTCAACCTAGCAGAAAGTCTGTTCCAGATATCGCATGGTAAGGACAAGCACCGAAAGACATTGAAGTCGATGTACCTCGTCATTTGCGAAAAGTCACTGCAAGTCATCGATCAGAATCCTGATGAAAAGCCCGACTTAGTAAGATTGTTCATGGATTTCATGCTTTCGTCTTCAAATTATGGAACGGACTTCCTTGAACTCGATCCTACCTGCTTGTCGACTTTTTTCAGGGCAGCCATGAGGGGCGTAGAAATGACGGATTTCGATGCTTCTACATCATCTTTAAAGTTTCTGAAAGTACTCATTCAAAATAAGGACCTCACTCAAATTGTTAAGGCGGAAGGTCAAAGGTTATTGCAGATTCTCCTCCGTGTCAAATTTCCAATCCACGATTTTGAGACGGTCGATGATGTTTTCATGGCCCTTCATAAAGAAGATCGTCAGTTTGTCGCGGAAAAACTGACTTTGATTTTGTCTTCTGACTCGAATGTCAACGAAATGGAAGTCAGCGATGTTATCAGGAAACTCGCTTTGCTTTGAAGGAATATACCAGACCCAGTAGTGTATGTACCTGGGCTAGGTCCTTTGTCATTTCTCTTCTGTTCTTAAGAAATAAATATAAATAAAGAAAATTGCACCATGAAAAACATATAACTGAAATTTATTTAATTAACTATTAAATTTATTAATTTAAGAACTTTTCAATGTCATAGGATCTGATTATGAACCAATTCCTTAACCAACTGCTTTCTGCATTGGGTGTATTCGCCACTTTAGATTTGAGAACTCCAAAATGTCAAAAATTATTTTCAAGTCAGTAAGAGGCGTAACAACCACTTGCTTTAGAATGAATGAAATCTATTTCGAGGCAGTAAAATTAAAGTGCTGTTGACTCATCTGAAGTCCTTGCTAAAAATAAATAAATAAAATAATTAATAAATAAGTAAATAAACGATATAATATAAATAATAAACTAAGTAAATAAAAATAACAATAATTACAATAACTTATTAAATAAATAACAAAAGTATATAATTATTATTAAATTGTTGCTTGTATTTCTAGCCTGCTACGAGCTTTAGATTGTTTGGGTTCATCGAAGTGAATAATTGCATTTAATAAAACATAATCAAAGCTTATTGATAGCTCGGCTTGAATTGCTGGGTCAATATTATAAGCCACTGAAAAACTCCCTATTTACTTTATAAGCAAAGATTATTATGACAATTTCTGGCACATTTTGTTGTTGAATAAGAAGTATCCACCTGAAGGAGATATACCGAATCTAATAAAACATGTTGGAGAATTAATGAGATTGTTGAAAATATATGTAAAGTTAACAATCTTTTAAAGGTTCAAATTAATCTTTCCCGAGTCACTTCATTCTCGCTAGAAAGTATATTTATTTTGCTTACACCCGTTTACATCTCTCTTCTGTCTCAAGAAAAGATATGGAAATAAACTTAGCCAAGCTTCTCCTTGTGGTCGTTGTACTTATCAGCTCCATTGAACGAGTGCAGTCTCTGAATTGCTACTACTGCTGGCCTTGTGATGGATCCCCTTTGAAAAATATAACCTGCGGTGTTGACGCAGTTGGCTGTTCGTACTTGAAGGGTCTCAACGAATACGGTTAGTTTTAAAGAAATTCGCTTAAAAATATTAAGAATATTTATCTATTTGTTTAATTTTATTCACGCTTTTGTTTCTGTCCAAATGGAAACTACCACTTATTTGATGCCCATAAACATTTTAGCCTTGCTCGCTAAAAATAAACAAGTTAACGATCAAAACCATAGAAAATAACATTAAAATAATTTGTAATACAAATATAAACATTGATAAGCAAAACGTTTTAGCATCCTAGATCCAATGAGATAAGTTTCTAGAGGTCTCAAAACTCAACTGTTGATGATAGAAATTAAAAAAATCATTAAATATTTAATTATATTGTATATAATTATATAAAAAATTATAATATAATTAATATATAATAAAATTATATATATTATAATAATATTATTGTTATATATTATATATTATTATATATTAATATTAATTTAATTATAATATAATTTCAAGGCCTCCATATTTTTATTCAATTTAAAACACTCAGGAGACATCAACATCGGACGAAGATGCGAAAAGAACAGCTCCCTGATGCAGAATGCCACCATTGGCGAGTGTTACCACGTCGACTCCTACGAATCTTACACTAACGCTACTGCATGTATTTGTAATACAAACCTCTGTAACGTTGATGTCTTCACCACTACCACTACAACTACCACGACTACCACAACCACTAAAATTCCAAATGGAGGATTATCCAATCACTTGCCAAGCTTGTCTACTCTGGCGATGTTCCAGTGGATTGCTGGGACTGCTTACTTTTTTGAAATCTATTTCTTTTGAATGTTGGACGTGGTTTAACAAGTTATTAATAATTGTAAATTCTTGATTTTTTGTTTTTAAATTTGTTAAATTATCGCTCATACATATGATTATTATGTTATTTTTTATTTATTTTATTTGTCAAAACAAATATGATATAAATAAATCTTGATAAATTTTAATTTAATGTTTTGATTTAGTGTTGACAAAAATTAAATTCAATATTGATATAAATTTATGATATAACTAATTATTTGTTCAATAAACAATATTTCCACACATTTAAAAGATTTTATTTAATTTTCTCAATTAATTCCATCCACGAACATGTTTACGCAGTTAAAACAAAATGTAAAACCACCCGAGGCAGTCACGCATGACGATGACGACATTTGCCCGCAATGAGCACCTGACGTCTATGTATATTAATTTTTTTTAAATTACTTTAATAATTCACCATTTTTGACAAAGAATTTAGTAGCTGACCCTTCCCCAACCCGCCCACCGGGTCCAGTGTTCCCTCCAACGTTTTTTAGATCTGCCCTTGGGCTTAATGTTGTGTTAATTTGCTTCCTTTCCTTGACTGCTATACAAATCATGGCTAAGCCGCTAATCTCGAGCAACGTAGCATGGAAGAACCTCACTTCAACCAATGCCACACCTTCTGGTATTAACGAATGTGTGACTAAAAAGGCTGGCATTTTGTTAATAATTCTAATTTGAGTCGGTCATTATATTCAGTTACATTTTACTCCTGTAAATTGTAATTGTAAATCATTTATATAGCGCCATATGCGTAGCGTCAGAGGCGTCTCTTGTAACTATTTATATAGCTGGCGGCAGTGCAGACTGGGTTTCGAACACGAAACATTACGACTGTTGCCATTACCTCCGCATGTAGGCACGTAACCCATTCGGCTAACCTGCTAACCAAAGTGCAGTGATTTCCAGTAACAATTACAGTGTTAATGTGAGACCTGAAATCATTCCAGAATTGGTTAAAATTTGCACAAAATTCATCACTCATTTCTGTTTTCAATTTTTCTGAAGAAATTTACGTGAGAACATTTCAAGTTTATTATTGATATTAATACACATTTCATTGGACCGTGCTTTTTGGACCCACAAGTGATTTTTCTAGGTCAACATGAACGTTGCGAACTCGTTTTTGACTTGCAAAATATGTAAAGGTCTTTATGAAGACCCGAGGATTTTGCCGTGTTTTCATACGTTTTGTTTCCAATGTATGGAATCACGTCTAACCGACAAAAGAAGAAAAACTAGTTCGAGCTCTACAATGAAGCTGACATGTCCACTTTGTCATTTGGCATTCGACTTTATTAAAAAGGATTTTTATGGCATGAAGAAAAACAGTCACATCCTAAAATTAATTTCTTTCCTGCCGACTCTCTATGCGTCGAGGGAAACGGAGTATGACTATCGCGATGAAGATCTGGAGCATTTTACGAAACTACTTTTAAATGAAGTTCAGCAAGAAATAAACTGGACTTTAGAAAATCTTAAGATGATGAATTCAAGCTTCAAAGAATTAGAAAGCAGTGCTCAGAACGAGAGGAAAAGAATAGAAAATTTTGGTGCATACTTTGTAACACTTCATTTAATAAAATTAGATGCACAACAGTTTTATTAGTTTTAAGCCTTAAGCAGATATCTTAATGTTAACGATCTGTACTTTATAAAACTATCATATATATTTAATATTTAATCAATATGTAGCAATGTAGTTAAGCAGCTTATTCATTTAATTGATGACCTGATAAACAAACTCTTAAAATATTAGCTGAAGAATCTCAACATGAGAAGAACAGAAAAGAGCTCCTTGAAGAGATTGAGGCTAGCATCAAAGAAGAAGAGGAAATAATCGAAAACATTAGAACCAACTGGACCATTTATCTTCTTGGGCTTCAATATCATGATGCATTGATTCAGGAATGCAAGGACAAAGATAGTGCAAAAGATCAGGTAAAATTGGTCCTTTCAGACTGCAGATGCTTTATTGACATCTCTTCAGGCTTAAAAAACTTGGGCCTCAGAAAAAATTTGAAAAGAATTGAGTTTCTGAAATACCCAGACAATTCGCACGTCCTTGGAAAGCTGTGTCTCATCAGAAATGTTGGTGAGTTAATAGAAAAACAGGACATAAATTAAAGAGCAAAGCACTTATTAATCTCACATAATTTCGTTGCCAGATGAAAGCACATCACACATCAACCCCGACGGGCCAATAGGCATTGTTTCGATGCTAAAGTTTAGCAAAAAATTGAGAACAATGGCATATTGTAGCAAAAGTTCTGAGATATTCCTTCTCTTTTCATCGTGCAAAGATGTTCTTGTTTTCAGAGCAGAAAGCTTGTCCAAAGCAAAGGTTTCCGAATCAGCACGAGAAGACCAAATCACGGCGAATGGAAATGTAGTGGCATTCGACGAATCTGGCTTGTGCAGAAAAATCAACGCAGCGAACTTGAACGATGCTAATGAGTCCGTTGTGTGCTCCGATTACCTTTTCATTTCCGAGAGATCGAACAACAACCTCCATAGGATTTCCATATCGAAGGAATGCAAAGTAAGTAAATCAAAAGATTTATCACATTCTGCAACTTCTCTAATGGGTTATAATTTATTTCATTGCTAACCCACAAAAGCAGGCAAAATACTGGGACACTGGTAGCTATAACAACGGACTCTCTGTTACTCCTGTCGAGACAATCCTTGTGGCTTGCAATTCCTTAAGGATTCCTTGCATCGTAGAGTATGCAGTTGGTGGGTTCAAACTCCGAACCATCAACATTGCCCCTCAATTTCTAAATCCAAGACATGCTCTGTTCCTACCAAAGGAGTTTACAGAAAAACATTGGCAGAGAGAATCTCAGACGAGAGCTTCGACGAGTCGCGCCGTCGAAGCCCCGTCAAACAAAGAAGTCTATTATAACCATTTTGCCATTTGTCTAGCAGGAGCAAAGCATGCAATCATTATTACTGACTCCAGTGGCAAAACCCTAAACAGTTACTCACAAAACTCAGACAGATTGAACTATCCTATTCACCTGTCCTTGATAAAATGCAACTCGGAACCTTCGTTCTTGACTTGCGACAGATTGAATCGTCGCTTCGTACTGCTCAACCAGGACTTAGAATTTCTGAGGCAATTACATTTCATCTTTGGAAGCATTGAATATGAAATAGATCAAGATGTCTTAGGCTTTAAATTCACGGAAACATGCTATAAAAGTGATCCTGTTGGAGGCGAGACATACAGAATCAAATGTCCTTCCAAATCTCTGCTGACAGATGATGGAGACCTTTTCATTGTTGACGAGGATAACAATTCACTTTTAAAGCTTGAGAATTTCTCAGGCTGACCAAAGTTTGGGTTGATTTTCAAACTTTGTTGAAATTATAATTTGCTCCGTTGATTTCATCAAAATTGATTCAGCAAGCTTGTTACAAAGCCAAATCGCTATATTTGTAATTTTGTATTTGTAACTTCATTTATATAGCGCCATATGCATAGCGTCAGAGGCGCTTCTTGTAACCATTTATACAGCGCTCCTTCCCAAGGGCGCTGGCGGCAGTGCAGGCTGGGTTTCGAACACGACACATTACGACTGTTGCCATTACCGCCGTATGCAGGCACGTAACCCATTCGGCTAACCTGCACGCCATCAGGTAGATAGATAATTGAAGTCATGTGTCTTCATGTTATTATACTTGTTAATGATTACACTGGAAGCAAAACCACTCGACGAAATGTTAGGTGATTAAATACATCACATCACAAAACTCTTAATAAGGACAAATATATAAGTCACACGATACCAATAAGATCGCCTAAGTAATGCCGATTGTTCGTTCGCTGATAAAACTACGTCTCGGCTCTGTTGGCCATTAGTCTGTAGCACAACTTAACTGCTGTTTGACAGGCCACAAGGTCAGGCCAAGGTTGTCTGATATGTTTCTGGATGAGCTGCAAGTGGTTGCTCAGTCTTGGCAGGGCATCTTCATGGTTTCCTGACATGGCATCATTCATGGCCAATGCATACTCGTCAAACGAGGTCCTCAGTTTTTCAACTATCTCTTCCAAGTTTTGCCTTCGTGAGATTAAGTTTTAGAAATTTAGACAAAATCCAATGATGGGTAGAGGATAAATGAAGTGTTGAGTGCCAGATAAAAAAATAATTCTGATAAAAGTCACAAGGTGCTGAGGCCAAGTATCATTTATGCCAAGAACATTTCACATCAATACTTTCTAATAACTACCAATGCTTTTATCTACAAACCTGTGTGCACAGACAGGGCAAACCAGAAACTTGCCATCCATTTTGTCAGAGGCTGTTAACAAACTCAGGCAATTCTCACATCTGTAACTTGGCATTTCGTCAAACATCTCCTCCAACACAGGCCACTTGTTGTAGCAAGCTATACAGCTGTATAAGAAGAATTTAAAAAAATTGAAATAAATAGCTGTTCAGATGACCAAAAAACTGATGAACAACAACATGCAAAAAAAGGTAAGGAGAATTTACTCAAATTAATTGCTCTAAACTGAATAGCGAAGCCAAGTCAAAGCATGTACCAACTTGCATGCCAGCGAGTTTGCCCTCCAGAGAAGCTTTCTTCTTGGCTCAATTTTCATCTCATGAAAGAGAGGGCCAAAAGATATGCTGATCTCATCACCCTTTCTTAACTTCCTGATTGATCTGATGACGGCCACATCGTTGTAATGCACGATATCGGCAGTTGGATCGCAGGAATGGCCGACTTTGGACGTCGAGTTCGGGTACAATCCGATGCCCAGGACGGAAGAAGTGAGCTTCTCCGGGTCATCCCCAAACTTCGTGGCTTCCCTGATGAGTTTGCCGAACCTTCGAACGACCCTCAAGCAATGCACGAGAAATCCCCCTACGAGGAAGAGATCATTATCATCCTTAATCTCATAGTTTTCAGTTTCATCTTCAACTTCTTCTGGAATCATTTCCAGTTTGGTGGCATTATCATTCTTCTGGGGCATGTACTTTGCCACAATATTTGAGGGTAGCTGCAGAAAGCCAGTTAGGTAGAGAAACTTGAAGAGAAAGCATGCAAAAAATGGCAGTTCCATTAATGGGATTATTTCATCATTGTTGAGTGGTGTAGGCTTTCTGTTTCCACTGACAGGTAGCTTGAAAATTGAACAATGACAATCATCTTTATCCATCACCACATTTACTTCATCACTCAATTGAGATGGTTGTTTATCTGAATAATTACAGTCTTCTTCTCTTTCTACAATCTCGTGAGACTCTTTTGTGGAGTTGTTGTTGCTGTTGTACTGCTTCAAATAAGTCAGTATCCTTTTGATACCCAAGGTCATGAAAATTCTTATGACCAGGTGTCCTACATCAGCACAAGTGTCCTCCCCCAAAAGAGCAAAATAATGGCATTCGAACCTGTGAAACTTGTTGTAGGAAAATTCACGACAAGTCTCGTTGCAGTAAACAACTGTGGTGCAGTCACAGCAAGGCACAGGATTTGGAGGAAGAGTGGCAAAGCAGTTGTAGCATTTCTGCTTCTTTATTCTGAAAATATTTATTTTAAAAAGGTCATAAATAAATTTAAAATTTAGAAATAGAACTCTGTGTGTGCTATGGTGCGACTCTTAGGGATGCTGATTCGTAATTAGGTAATGATATCAGCACAAATTACGAAACAACTCTGGGACAAACCTTGCAGGGAATAAAACACTAGCATAGGGTTTCTCAACAATCAACACATCCCCAATGTCAATCTCATCTGCAGCAAGCACAACATCCTGATTTCTGGCATCTTTTTTGAAGTGAAGGAAGCTCGAGGCTTCTCCTCCATCTTTGCAATCTCCAGACTTTAGACGTGGAACCGAGAGAGAATTAGCATTCTCAGAATTAATCTGTATGCTTTTGCTTCCAGTCAAACTTCCCTCCTTGAGTAAGTCTGCAATGCATTTTTCAAGGGTCTTATTCCAGCTGTTTCTTGTTTTTTCATCAATGTTGATTTTCTGTTCGGCCAAACTCTCCTTGGAATGATCAAAGCTACGTTTAGCTTCGCCAAACTTCTTTAATTTTACGTAACAAGAACCTTGGCGATGGAACAACTTATGCCTTGACTGGGTCGGGTAATCCAAGCTCAGTGCTCGCTGAATATCTTGCAGGCATTCTTCGTATTTGCCAAGTTGGAAAAGAGCTGCAGATCTACAGACATAAGCAACAAGCTTTTAAAAAGTGAATGCTAAGGTTTACGTTTAGTCAAGCGACATTACGTTAAGCGGTTTGCTTGATTTCAACTCACGCAACAAATGCAAATTCTCACCTGTTTCCATAAGCAAGCGATAACTCGGTAGTATGTTTTGGAACATCGTTCTCGTATGTGTGTTCAGTCTTCACCCCTGATTCAAGTGGTGCATGGATAATGGACTTGTTGTATTCGTGGAGAGCGGAAATGTAAGACTTATTCTTGAAATATTCATTGCCCTTTTCTCTTGCCTTCCGGGACAATTCTTCGGATTTTTTTTCAAATTCTTCTTCCAACAATAAAACGTCAATAGCAGACGGTGTCGACCAAAGAACCTTGAATAGCTCCGCGTCGTTTTGACATTTAAAAAGGCTTTCTCTCTTTTTATGATCCAGAGTTCCTTTGACAGCTTGCACCATGTAATCTAGATTTTTGGGATTTGACAATATCTCCCTATCATAACATTTTGATTTTTTCATTTTTGAATGTATCGAACGTGATAATTCCTATAAAAGCAAGTTGCCGAATATTTTGCTCAGAAGTCCCACTACGTAAAACAATGTTGGGCCTAAAACGTGATTTATCAATCGCTCTTCCACTCGAAACTCTGAGCTGCAGCAGCAAAGTTTCTGCATCATTTTGCTCAGCCTTGCTCAAACTTAGCGTTCTAGCCGTATAATCTTGTTACAAATAATTTGAATATTCAAATTTTTAAATAGAAGCACGCGCTTCTTTCATTTTGGTTATTAACTTAAAAATTAACCCCAAATCTGAAAATTGTAAGTTATTAGAAACTATTCAGGTAGTAGGTTTCAAATAGATTATACACTGTCGATTCTCTTTGCCCTCCATTTGACGAGATTTCTGAGATGCTAACAAACTTGTCTTTGACGTGGCTGAAGCTAGCAGACACTCAAATTTATTTTCTAATGATAGGTTTTAAATTATAATATCTGAAAATTACGTTTCAAATGCTTTTAAAAAATGGTCATTTAAATATTTCATCAGTCAACATGTGGTTACTGAGTAAGACGACTTTTAAACGAATTCCACAAATTCCTAATAATTTCAAAAAATCGAAAATCTTCCTACAATTGATATATAACCATTTTTGAAAAGCATTTGAAACGTAGTTTCCAAATATTATAATTTCTAACTTCATGAATTTTGAATCAGGTCAAACAAATAAACCCAGTCTTTCGTTTTATTCAGCAAGACTATCTTGGCCAAATAAAGTGTTTGGCTTCAATGGTCAATGGTTCAAATGGAACATATAGCTCTGACTTAATATCATCATCCTTGTGGCAGAGGGGATGACGATAGAAACGATATTTCCAAAGAAAAATATTGAGCAAAGATCCACTTGTAAGTTTAACGAAAGATATAATTTTTCATTTAAAGTCGGAGGTAATAAAATAAATGTGCAATTGAGAAAAAAATTAAAGTCATTCGCTTTCATTAAACGATTCTTTTACCACTTAATATTTACCCATCATGTGGTTCGTTATTTTAATGTCTTTGATGTATTATTTAATACTCTTTAAAAATGAAACCGACAATTGAAACCAACAGACTTGCTGAAGAAATTTGCTATCTTTATCATGTTATTTATTTTTACTTATTCAACATTCGTCTACCAGTATTGTTTACTTGTGAGTTGCCCGATGTCCTAAGGAGTAACATTACATTAGTTTGGTAAAATAACCCTTTTATCGAATCAGTTTTATATGGTTTGAAGGTGATGCAGAATTCGAATAAAGCAAGAGCCATAGGGCTCAAATCTGATTTGTTGATTATTCATTTTCTCAATCCACTCAGGAACGTAAAACCAGCCAAAGTCATTTAGATTTATCTTTATGGCTGAAAGCACCATGTCCCCAGCCGTGGAAACACAAACAAAAAATGTGATTTCAAAAGTTGATGATGATTTAGTTCTGAACGAAGCGGGACATGTGTGCTGCGAAGTGCATATGTGGTGTCAGCGTGTGGAAGATTTTAGTTCGCAATATGGAAACGAAGTCAGTATTTCATACACCATGTCTAACCTTGAAGGAGTGAGCAATATTTATTCCCAGTACGGAGATTTCACTCAAGCTGCTGTCATGGTATGATTTTAAAGGTTTTTCTATTATTATCATTAATACATGCCATAATACTTGTTAAGGCTAATAAATACTAAAAATGTCAAAAATTACTTGCAGAGAACTTATGGCAGATGGTGGAGGAAATGTCCGTCTGCTGTGACACCGTTTTCTAGGACGAGAGGGTCTTTTGCCAGCCAAGATTTTGTTGGTAAATGGACACGATTATAAAAGTCACTAAGTGTCATGTGGTAGTTATTCAAATGAACTAAAAAAAAAAAACAAATTATTAAACAAATTGTGTCGAGAATAAAACGATTTATAATTGTAAATAATCGAGACTTAATATAATCCGCTTTGAACAATTCCTCAAGATCTCTCCTTCGAACACTTTGTCCTTCCCACCGGCATTGAAGTTTTTGAAACATACAATCCCGGTGCTGTTGTTAGGATATTGGCTTGTGACAAATCGGGAGATCCTCCATTCAGGTAATGATGATAGTGATAGTGATTCCAATTTGGAGTTGTTGAAAATGTCCTAATGATTTAAGGTGGCATGTTTTATGGGAGGGTTTGCCTCAGGCTCCTCCCAAAGCTGCTAGAATATTCAGCCCCCAGTCTCTCAGAAAATGTCCATTTTACACCAGGTCATACTTACTTAATTACTACTTTCACTTTTAATCTAGTTGAATTTAATTAAATGTATAAATAATGCTCGAAAACATTTTAAAATGAAACCTGTAGATGTGAATATGCATATATACATATATATATTTATATTTATATATTTTTATTTATTTGACACACATGGCTAAGTCCGAGCAGTTTGAATGCACCCAATAAAGCGGAACCTTTGCTCGACAGTTACATAAGAATCGAGTTCCATCACTCGCACCTTCCATATTACACGGAGCTGGATGCCGTGAGAATGACTGGAATCCTGCCAACCGGTGACGTCCAATCAAACGACACGAAGACACAAAATGCAGAATCAAATCAACGCTCGCACAACGATGCGCACAACTCGGGACACAACTCGTCGTTTGGGTTGCATTCATCGAACCTGGTCGTCAGTGAATCTTTGAGAGTTAATGGTCAAAATAGTAAGGGTTTTTTGATTGAACATTAACATTGATTGAACTTTAAACATCTACAATGATGTCCTTACAGCCAATGATGATGACAGTAACGATGATAATGATGACGACGGTCTCGGTTCATCGGTCGACATTCCCACTGATAAAAGAATGAGATTTGAATTTGATGGAAGACGATTTGCTTCAGCAGGTGGTGAAATTTCTTTAGGAAATCAGAAGGATTTTGAAGATCACAATTGTGCCTTCTTTAGGCTGCCTGTGAGTTTTAAATTGTTTATTGATTTAAAATTCTAATGGGATTATTTAATTTACGGATAATAAGTTAAAATATATAGCTTACTAATAAGTTAACACGTTTAACTATATAATCTATTAATAAGTTTAAATAGTCAATGTTTAATTTCACCTGTTACAAGTCTTTTATTCTTCATTGAAATTTAATAAATTATCTTTAATAATTTTATGCTCAGTAGCTTTTGGGATGTTGTTGGCAATTTTTGTTAATTATTTCAACCGAGCTCAGAACATTCAAGTTCATTTCGTTTGTTGTTGGTACAAGCTTGACTTACATTGAGTCCATCAGATGTACAAATCTATGCATGTGAGCCATTAATGTTGCAATAGGCTTTATGCTTGGACTTCTGAGAACAATTGCTCCATTAACTTGTTAATTGAGATGATTTATATTAAAATAGTTTTAAAATCTGATGTTAATGTTTTCTTAGATGGAGATTTTAAAGATAATTTTTGATTATCTCGATCTGAAGTCCCTGTGCAATTTGTATTCTACGTGCAGGTGATGAAAAACACTTTTTTTATCTTTATTTTATTTTTTTAAGATTTTAAATAAACTTTGATAACATATGGAAAAGTTTTTGAAATTTGTTAAATTATTATAACGATTAAATTTTCATAGCTGTAATGTTGTGACTCTTATTCCGAGCTTTTTGGCAGGTTTTTTTCAGAGCACTGTATCAATGAAACACAGTTTTATGAACTGGACCTTCAGCCATATTGGCATTTGGTTTGTTATTTTGTGACAATAATTCTAAAGCTTTGTGATTGCTTGCTTATGTAAGCAATGTTTACTCTACTTATTTTTAATGTCTTCTTCTGCTAATTTTACTTGTGGTGCAATACAGCAATGATTTTAATAACAGTCTCATTGATTTATTACTTATCACCTCAGATCACAGACAATGTCTTAGCCACAATGTCACGGAAGATGAAACACTTCAGGAAAGTTGACTTGTCTTGGTGCAGCAACATCAGCAACACTGGTTTTTTGCGGTCGGTTACTATATGACTCGTTACTATTGAAATTTCATTTTAAATTAGTCTCAATTGTTAAAAAACATAAGACATAAAAGTGTAACTTGTTAAGTTAGTTGCAATTTTTGGCTTTTAATAATTAATTATGGTCTTAATTAATTTATTGTTAACTTAGTTGCAATTATTGGCTTTTAATAATTAATTATGTACTTAATTAATTTATTGTTAATTTGTTGCCTCAGGTGCTTGAACGAACCTCGACTCATGTTGACGTGTTTGCGATTGAACTGTTGTCCTTTTGTTGATTGCAAAACACTTGCTATGATCTCCTTGCAATGTCCCAATTTGAGAGGTATCTTGTCTGCTTGTTTTTGAGGAGAGAATTTTTTATTGGGCTTCAATTTTTCATGAATTTTAATTTTAGTTTTGTGATTGGTTTAAGTTTGATGTTTAACGAATTTCTTCAAAAGATGCCCACTTGACATTTAATAAGGTCATAGTCGGGTCTACTTGAGTGGTATGAAAATACACCGTCCACAGCTCCATTACTAATTACGTTTAATATTAATTTATTACGAAACTTTGACTGAAATAGTTAAATATTAATGCTCTTCCTCTAGTTCTTTTATAAGGTCAGTTTTACCTCAACATTGTCTCTCAATTTTCAGAGCTGAGACTCCAATCGTGTCAGAAAGCAAAAGGCAGCTCGTTCGGCTGCCTCGAGTCCCTGAAAGAGTTGAGGGTCTTGGATTTGTACAGGACTCTCGTCGACACGGATTCCCTCGTGAAGATTGCGAGGTGATGACTTTTACAAGAAGTGATTTTAATTAATTAAGTTAATTAATGTTAATGCTAACTAATCTATAATCACTTTTAAAGCGATTTTAACTAATTAATTTTTTTTAGGGGCTGTCAGAAATTGGAACACCTGAATTTAGGCTCATGCACCAACAACAACAGTTGCAACAGAGTTGCCGTAGAACTGGCGAGATGTTGTCCGTAAGATTGATCGTTATGTTGTGTGCCCGTGCGCATATTTTATTAATTATTATATTTTTTTTTTTTTATTTTATTGATGTCCATTTTATTGTAACTAGACGATTAGCATGGGATTGTAATGTTCCCTTCAGAAACAACTTTTGAAGTTATTTGGAATAATACGTTGGATTATATTTAAAAAATTATCTTTAAGTAATTATTTTCTTTTTTGCTTATATTTTGATTATATTTAAAAAAAAAATTTTAAAGTAATTATTTTTCTTCTTTCTTTTTCTAATCATTTAATATTCACAAAAATGACATTGTAAATCATTTTAATATAGTGTTGATCTCGTTAATAAACCACAAAAATTTCTTTTCCAAGAAATCTTCGCTCTGTCGATTTCTGGAGATCACGAAGCCTCACCTCGATCGGTCTCTCGGCTTTGGTCAGAGGTTGTAAGCAGCTGGAAGAACTGGATCTCGGATGGTGGTGAGTTGATGGATGTATGACCGAACTAAATTTTCACGATCGAGCTCCTACAATCTTCAGCAATATCAGTCAGGGATATTCATTTAAGCGGGTCGTTTAGTAACGAAGCGATAAGTTTACTTGATGATAAGCATGTCGATTGATGATGTCATTTCAATGATTGTAAATCATGAAAATGCAGTTGAGTTTATTAATAAATTCTATTGTAGTGCAATTCCAATGCTGCACCTAATTTGAAGATGAATTAAATTTAAAAAAATTAAATTTTAAACATTAATTTTTTAGCATCCAGTTGAAGTCCAAGGATGGATGCTTCCAGGAAATTGCAGAACATTGCCCAAACCTGAAGAAACTCTTTGTCACTGCCAACAGGTTCCTAATAATATAATTATTGTTACCATCATTTATTATTATCAACATTTATTATTACCGACATTTATTATTACCAACATTTATTATTATCAACATTTATTATTACCAACATTTATTATTACCAACATTTATTATTATCAACATTTATTATTATCAACATTTATTATTACCAACATTTAATATTAATGCAGTTTTGTCTGAGTAACCTGATAAATTAAGTGTTTTATTATGATAAATAATTTTTGTGCTGTGCTAAATATCTTATGAACTTTTATTTATCAAATTACATTAATTTAAAAATTAAATTATTTTTGTTCAGTTAAATTAAAATTTGTAAAATGCCTTACAGAGGTCTTTGCAATGCTGACCTTGACCTATTGTCCTTAAACTGTCAGAAATTGGAACAACTCGACGTCCTTGGCACTCGGGAAATCACGAACGACTCCATATTGAGGTTCCGATTGATTTGGTTTGAATACTTTAATACTGAGGTTCCGATTGATTTGGTTTGAATACTTTAATACTGAGGTTCCGGTTGATTTGGTTTGAATACTTTAATACTGAGGTTTCGGTTGATTTGGTTTGAATACTTTAATACTGAGGTTTCGGTTGATTTGGTTTGAATACTTTAATACTGAGGTTTCGGTTGATTTGGTTTGAATACTTTAATACTGAGGTTTCATTTCAACAACATTTATCGTCGTTAATTGTTAATTATTTTTGTTAACCACCAAAAAACTTCCCGCTTACATTGAACCATTGGCCCTTAATACGTGAATTTAATTATTTTTATTTTTCTTGCATTTGAACCTTGGATAATAACTATTATATATTGTTGCATTTGAACCTCGGATAATAATAATTATTTTATATTGTTGTTTGCGGACTCTCGGATTATTTCATCGGCATCAGGAGTGGGATCCATAAAAATAAGTAAGCCATGAGCAAGCTCTTAGAAGATTTAAGATTTGGTGAAATGAGACGTGAACTTAAGGAGAGAAAACTGGTTTTGAAAGGACTCAAGGCAGAATTGCAAGATCATCTGCAGTCGTCGATATTAGACCAGGGGACTATTTATTTATTAATCCTATTCAAAGACTTATCCTTGCAAAAATTGAGAACTTCCAAGCGTCCACGAAGCGTGAAGAAGCCGTTGACACGGATGAGGTAACTGAGGTTCCTTCGAACAAGGCCATCACTTATTATTATCACTAGCTATCAACTGAAGGAGACTTCGTGAAGTACCGAAGATATCACACCAACTGGTTTGTCAACGGTGTACCCGATTACCACACTGGTTTTGGTTGAGAAAGAGACCGAGGAAATGGCAAGTGGAAGCACTTTGGGAGGAATCAAAGTGTTGCTTCCATGGAGTGAGGAATCGGGGGAAGGAGCTGAGGGAAGAGCTGGGTGAGGAGGACGCTGCTGAGATTATTAATGTTTATTGCTATTTTTGTTTTGTCAAAATCACAGTCCGTATCGTTTATTAATTTGATCCCATTCCGTCTCAAGATCTCGAAGTGGATCGGCCGAGGCTTAATTGAATCTTGTGCTCGAACGAAATTATTTAAACCCATTAAGCCAACGTCCAGCTAAAACAAACAATTCTGAAAGAATGCAGGACCACTTAAACCGAGCATGGTCGAATGGATATCTAATTAACTTTGTTTATACAAAAATCTAATTATGTTTTAAATAACATCCAAATTCTTTGTCTACCCGAGATTTCGTCTGATATTCTCCATCTCCTCGATGTAATTGCCTGTCCTTTGACAAATCTTTTTTTTCTCTTAATTTCAGACTCCTTGACAGATGTCAAGCCTTGGAACTACTCGATCTTTCATTTTGCGAGCGGGTCGACTACCCTACCCTCGAACCTGTCCTTGCGACCCGACCCAGGATGGACGTCAAAAGAAGTTTTCAGTGGAGTAACCAGGCGGAGGAGTACCTGGATCGACCGGCTCAGTTCCAGTGAAAATTCCAGGTCGATGCACCTCAATTGCACGGAAGCCGTTAATTCTGGAAGGATGCTAGGAAGTCTGTGCGCAGATCGTTCTTAAAATCCCGATTTAATGTCTGGTCAAGTGCTTGACTGTTGCCGTTCGATTCAAGATCGATTTCAAACGAATGAAGTATTGTTTGAGTTTTGTTGAATTTAATTCAGTGATCAATGACCTGGTGAAATTAATTTTGTGGCGTTAAATTATCAAACTTACCTTCGACACCAACTTGCCTCAGGATCTTCAGAAGAATGTGGATTTGAATTATTTTTTTTAATAATTTGTTGCATTTGTTCAAATTTGTAAATTAGTTACTGATTGGCCATAGATAGCAATTGTCTGGAAATTAAAGTATTTTTATCAATCAATGTTTTAAGGTTCTTCAATAAAATTATTTTGCAATAATTTTTTAAGCATAAATTCGATTTGATAATTTCAAGGCCTCATCACATTGTTCGACATTAATAATCTCAAAATCACAAACTTTCAAATTTTTAAGTACTGAAAATATTTGAACATTAATTAAAGCAGAATATCCAGTTGCTTAAGAGTCTCAAAAATTTGCTAAAACTTCATATTCAGATATATCCTTTACCATAAAATTCTGCCATGTTATTTGTTATGTGGGCCTCTGAGGCCATATGACGTAATGAGGTTGCTATGACAACACCAAGTTGAAGCATCCCTTCCTGAATTCTCCATTTACTTGATGACACTGATTTACTTGATGAGCATTTCACATGTCATTTGATAATATTTGCTTTGGGTTGCTCAGCTAGGGCAATTCCAGTGTGAAACTTTAATTCTACTCTGCATTTATAATTTTTGTAAGTTCTGGCTGGAATATTAATATCATACGAAAACTAATAATGAGATCAAAAGGGAACTTTTGGAACGGTCGTGTTCTCAAATATTAATATTTTGCTGCTTGGTCTCAGCTAAAGTTTGATATTTTTCTTTTTATGGGTTGTAACTTCATTTATATAGCGCTCCTTCCCAAAGGCACTGGTGACAGTGTAGGCTGGGTTTGGAGCACGACATATTACGACTATTGCTCTTACCGCCATATGCAGGCATGTAACCCATTTGGCTAACCTGCACTGTTGTTACATTTAGTGGTTTTATCGTAGTTATTTAACTTTACAATAAGCTTAACCAGGTAAAGATCTTGATAAGTTGCTTTTCACATGTCATTTGACATTCGCTTTTCAAGGCCACACGAATTACTCCATCTTAGTTACAGTGAGTACCTAATCACTAGATGTGAGTGTGCAATTGGATTTGATAGAAAAAATTTGAAAAGCACTGGAACACGATTTTGCCCACTCATTAGTTAACTTAATTATGATTCTATTACACTGGTTATCGGCAAACTCAACGTCATCAAAACATAAATTATAAAATCATATGCAAAATGTCCAGAATCTCTCAGAATAAAACATTTTATTGATGACGACTATCCTCTACGAAGCATCTTCTGTTTGCCTTTACTACTTCTGCGAACACGAATGCAATCTCTTAAAAAGACAAAATTGAGTTCTGCACTTTGAAACATTTAGAGATATGTTTTTGGCTTGCCCAACTTATTAAAAAGCAATTTTATAAAAAGCATTTCATTAAATGTTTAACCAAAATCTTTTAAATGTTTGCGTTTCAAGTTGTTCATAAATTCGTCTCGTACGTTAGTTGACCTTTCTCAATGGGCATCAGATATTCAAACCATGAGCGAGAGAAACACCAGATTCATAAATCAGAAATGCAAAACTGCAGTCCGCTTCGAACGCAGACTTCCCAGTACGAGAATTAACCTTCATCTCGAAAGATGTCACATCCTTTTAGGAGTTGATTGTCGAAGACGAACCCGTGAAACGCGGAAGAACAAACCGAACTAACTTCAGAAGGAAAAAAATTGGCCGATAATTAATGGATGATTCAAAACACTTTGGAAAACCGGAGACTAACACCTCGCCCAGCGCTTTCTTGTCTCTCTGACATTACGCGTCCCTAATGGATTGTGTCAGTGGCTACGTTGTTTTAAGCAGGAACAAGTAAAATATATGGGCGGAGTTGGGGGCGGAAAGATGAAAGCTGGGAAGGGTGGACGATGCTTGATCATTGTTCTTGTTCGAGCACTTCTCAGCTCGGAAAATGATGAAAAATTTGAAAAAAATTTCAACTGGTTTTTACACGGAGCGATCAGTTTTCATTTGAAACGAAAAAAAAATTTATTTTCGAAAAAATCGAAGTTTGAGGAATTTTCTTCTGGAAAAGAATTTACTACACGCCTTAAAAATATTATTATTTATATATTATTATTATTATTAAATATACAATTACCATTATTAATTTATCGTGTTTATTATTGCGATTACAATTATTACAGTGATGAATTTGGATGTTTAATGATCATTATTATAATCATAATTATTGCCGTAACATCGCGATATAAATGGTATTCCGATGCGTCGATAGTTGCCATCCTCCCTGTTACCTGCCGAATCGATCGAGCACGAACAAACGAGGGTATAATCAACAAGTCATGAGCCTGACTGTCGAGGCATGGATTACCCGTGGTGTTGCATATTTCAATCGCTTTTTTAATTGAGGTTCCAGCATCCCTCTTCTCTTCTGGCTCTGCCTTCGTGTGACGCAATGAGCTTTCGTGATTACATGTCTCTGGGCTCGGGATTAAGCCTAACTATGACGAATAGGATCAGAGAGCTTAATCACGTGATTATGTGTGACGCCATCGTCGCAAAATGGCCGCTCAATCGGTCACGTGACAAAATGGCAGATTGATCGATTTGCTGGCAAATCTCTTGGAGATTACTGCAGTGTTGGCATGAGTTTTAAAACCTGGAACCCGGTCGTACGGTTTGAACTCCATTTGAATGAGCAGTAACTTGACTGAAGCAGAGCTTCGTCGGAGTCCAAACATTATTTTCCAACAATCCAACACTGTTTACGTCGATTTCTTTTTTTTTTACATCGATTTATTTATTTATTTATCGGTTTGATTATAGTCCGTTGCATAACTAAGATGATTATTTCTTACACCGATAATTCTGTACGTATAAGACAGCCAGGAGTCTCTCAGGCTGGGTTGACCAAGGTAGAGCCTGGTTTCAGCCTGGTTTCAGAGAAGCAATTCTTAGCAGTGGCTTTGCCTCGTGGCAAATCGGGTCAGTACGTGGCATGATGGTTGGTCAAATGGGCCGCTTTCCTGCATTTCCGGCGGTAATGGCAGCAGTCGTAACGTGTCGTGTTCGCAACGTAGCCTTTACCGCCAGAGAGCAATGCCCCCGGGTAGGAGCGGTTTATAAATGGAAGTGCGATTAGAAAGTGCCTCCACATCCTCACATCCTCACATTTGGATACTTAAAGCACTCAAAAGATCGGATAAACGCAAGGACAGTGTTTGCACTGTTCCTATTATTCTCCCTTACGCAAGTTTTTTGGGAGTGCCGCGCGCAGGCGCAAAAACCCGGAAATATTTTGCGTTCGCGAACGTCAAAGTAAATTGAGATCGAGCAGGGAGAATATTATTTACGACCAGCCCCTGTCAACTGCCAGCGTAATCATCTTCACCGATGTAATCACTACCATGCTCATCAATCATGGCCATTAGTATTTATTCATCATACCGTTCATCGCCATCGC
>JAJTWR010000284.1:392500-407500 GCA_021613335.1 Whitmania pigra | reverse complement strand
TAATATAATAATAATAATAATCCTCATAATAATATAATATAATAATAATAATAATAATAATAATACTAATAATAATAATAATAATAATATAATAATAATATACTAATAATAATAATAATAATAATATAATAATAATAATATAATAATAACAACACAAAGGCTTTGTTTGTTTTCGGTCACGGAGTTTCCTTTGGGGTTCATTGGAGTAGAAAAAGCTTGAGGACAAAAAATTGGATGGAAGAAGTTGTGAAAGTTGAGGAAAGGAATCGTCATAAGATGTGTGTTTATATGAAAATATAATAAATTAAAAACTAATAATAATAATAATTATGATGATGATGATAATAATATTAACAATAAATAATTATTATTCCTTATTTATTTATTCCACAAGGTTATTAGATATTATTAAATATTATTTTGGACGCAATGTTTTATAATTATTAAAGAAACATTCGAAACTATTTTGAGACGTTCGCTTGTTGCTCCAGTTGCTAATTAAATTGCTGATTGCTGTGGTATGTTGTTGTTGTTGTTGAGAATATTTGATAACGATTAAACAATTATTTTTAAAATTTAGTATAATAATATTGGTCACAATAGTAAATATTGATCATAAAAACAGGAAATCAATTTTTTAGAACCATATGAACAGATGGACCGCTCATGGACAGTCGGGTGAAAGGACGGATGGAGGGATGGACGGATGGATGGATGGATGCTGGATGGATGGATGGCTGGATGGATGGATGGATGGATGGATGGATGGATGGATGGATGGATGGATGGACAGATAGATGGATGGACGAACGGACTAAGGGATGGATGGATGAACCCCGTGAATGGTGAATGACTGGAAGGATTGATGAATTGGCGGAGGAGCGTACAGATGGGTGGAGGAAATGATGGATGGATGCAGGAGTTGATAAATGCTTGGAAGGATGGGTAGATGGAAACGGAAGAGAGCGACATCTCAATTTCCTCCAAATCTGATCCTACAGGAGAAACACCTGTCCTAAAGTCCAATATTCTTATCTTGTTCCTCTGTCTTCCTCAATTTCTTGCAGCTTTCAAAAAAAAAAAAGAGAAATATTTCTTTTCTTTTTTCATGGATTTTGCAGTCGCTTCGTTGTCGCGGTTGTTGTCGTTGTCGTCGGTGTAGTTGGTGTGCGTTAATGTTGTTGTTGTTGTTGCTGTTGTTGCTGATGCAGTTCGTATGAATTCCGAACGAGTTGTTACTGTTTTGGCTTTTTCCATTTCCTCGTGCATTGTGCATGTGCGTGTGCGTGCGTGCATTAACAATTCATCCTCGTTTGTACATTTTATGCGTCCGTATGTGTGAATTAGCCGTCTATTTTGTGTTCGGATGATTAGGATGGGCGTTTTGTTCCTCGGACTGGATTTTTGTTTTAAACCTGGATTGTTTGAAAAGGACTTCAAGATTACGAATTTTTTAATATTTGCGATTTCTGTACTCTCTTGTAACATCATCGTCATCATTATCACCATCATCATCATCATCGTCATCATCATCATCATCATCATCATCATCATCATCATCATCATCATCATCATCATCATCATCATCATCATCATCATCGTCATCGTCATCGTCATCGTCATCGTCATCGTCATCGTCATCGTCATCATCATCATCATCATCATCATCATCATCATCATCATCATCATCATCATCATCATCATCATCATCATCATCATCATCATCATCATCATCATCATCATCATCATCATCATCATCTCATCATCATCGTCATCGTCATCGTCATCGTCATCGTCATCGTCATCGTCATCATCAACAACAACGACGACAACGACAATGACGACACCAACAGCAGCAGCGTAAAAAGCAAACGGAGCGGCCAAAAATTACGGGATGATTTTATGATAATTTGATGATTTTATGATAATTTGATGATTTTATGATAATTTGATGATTTTATGATAATTTGATGATTTTATGATAATTTGATGATTTTATGATAATTCTAAGCCTAACTAGACTCACGGCTATATTTTTATTAATTAATTAATTAATTAATTTTTTTGATGATGTTATTAAATTTCCTAAAGTATTAAGAGTATTAAGAAATATGTCGTCTGCAGAGTAAAATAATAATTCCCTCCTTTAATATCGAGTCCTGCACCCTACGGCTTTCTAATCTATTCTCTTTTATTCTCTTTTATTCTCTTTGTGTGTCTACTTCTCGACCGGATGCCGGAGCACGAAGTAAGTCCGGTGGAGTGGTCAAGCGCGAGGTGAGGAATTTGGGGAGTTTGGGGGTGGGTCGCCCAGAGTGTGTGGGGGGGGGGGTGAGGAGAGGGGGATGGGCCTGGGGACGGCTGGCGAGTTGTCGGAGGAATGAACTAATGCTCTTTAGGCTCTTGTTCACGGATAGGTGAATACGTTATCAATTTAAAAATTTAACAAAGCCTCGTGCGGTCATACATCATGAGGAGGACAAGCTACGACCCTTTGTCACACGTCGAGACCATAAATTACCTGTCACATACAAACTCAATGCACGCACGTCCAGTGGAACAAAGGAGCACGGAAAGGCAAATACAAGAAACTGGCCATAACTCTCCCCCGGGTACCTCGGCTGAATTTTTGCTTCTTCCAACCCCGGCCGACGATTCGCAGCTCAGTTTTCGGTTCAACCAGACGCCTACCTAACCGACCGCGGTAGTCGTTCTTGGTGGCGAGCAGGCGGGTGATGGAGTGGCATCCTTACTTCGCTGACGACGACGACGACGACGATTACGATGGAGTAAGATGTAAATAACGATGGAAATACGTGCCTCAATCCGTGAGCATTAATGCCGTCGGAACGACGCTTCAGCGACACAGGTATCGGCAGCCGTGCCGGTCGGATGCGGTCGCGACAGCTGCGCGCGCGTGCACGTGCGAATAGCGACGGTCACATGACTTAGCAACCTTGTTGCTATGGCAATCAATCTTCCGCGTCTCAGCCCATGTCTTCAGTTCGTTCGTGTTTAGTAAGTTCCTAAAGAAAAGAAACAAAGTGATGACCATGATGGTGATTTGATGACGAAGAAGAAGAAGAAAAAGATGATGATGATGATGATGATGATGATGATTGATGATGATGATGATGATGATGACGATGACGACGACGACGACGACGATGATGATGATGATGATGATGATGATGATGAATGATGATGATGATGATGATGATGATGATTGATGATGATGATGATGATGATAACAAGTAAGAGGATGAGAATCGAACAAGTGTAAAGTCCCCATTGAGCCATTGAATGACTCCATGTTCATCTTTTCCAAATTATTCCTAACAGATGCGGTAATCATCGTCCCATTATTACGTCACAATTAGAGCGTTAATGAAGCTATTAGCGCCTTACTAGTCTTACTACGAGTCAAGACGTACTTTTCCATTTTCTAGAAAAAGGGAGGTGATGGCGCTGACAATTTGAGAATATTTTCAATAATACGGGTGTCGACGAGTAGTCGAGAAAGGAAGCACATATGCGGATGTCTTGTTATCTTTACAAGGCGTTGCTTCTTGCGGGAGGCGTTGCTTTCAAGCTAAAAAATGCCTTTCTTCTCGACACATGCCTTGGCGCGTCTCTCCGAGTCTTAGCGCCGACGTCGGCGACTCGAAAGCGTCGACGACCGCAGCGACTGCGGCTACTGCTACTGCTACGCTACGCTCGGCACGTTTTAAAGGCAATTACGCATTCGCCGACATAAAACAGAGAGCCCAACAAAGGAGTTTAAGCAGAAGAAGGAAAAAACAAAAAACTAACGCGACAAAAAAATAAAAAAAATAAAAAGAAAACTTTTGGAAAGAAAATGCAAAAAAAAGTAAACTAAATTAGTCGCTTCCAAGGCAAGGTGATGAGCAGAGGAATGGAAAGTCTGTGTCAACCTTATAAATACCCGTTGAGGTTGGAATTTGCAAGGTGAGTTGGGATGGTATTGGTTACTACAGGTTGCACACATGGTATTGGTTACTACAGGTTGCACACATGGTATTGGTTACTACAGGTTGCACACATGGTATTGGTTACTACAGGTTGCACACATGGTATTGGTTACTACAGGTTGCACACATGGTATTGATTACTACAGGTTGCATACATGGTATTATGGTTGTAGATCCAGTTGTAGTTTCTACTGGTGAAGTAGATTCAGTTGTTGCGTAACAGGTTGCATACATGGTATTGGTTACTACATGGTAAGTTGTGTAATGGTTATCGATATTCCGTTTTATGAATGATCTTTTAAGGCTCCGAATTAGTAATAAATAAATAACATTGAAAATATTAGTAATAATAATAATAATAATAATAATAATAATAATAATAAACCGGTAATATCACTAATAAAAAAAATAAAATAAAATACATAAAAACGTAAACGATGAATTATTATTATTATTATTATTATTTTTTAATAATAATGATAATAAACATAATAACGACCGGTTAGTTTCAAATTGAGTCTCGGTGCTGATAAGGAAGATGATGAAGGGATGTTGCGTAACAGGAGCATCTGTTTTATTTCCTCGTACGACTTCACAGTTCAAAGAACATCATTCAGACAGTCTGAGACAAAGTTTACCAGTTGATACAAAGTTACGAGTTAATGTATAACAATAATAAGTTCATGTCAGGGTCGTAATTTCATAATTTTCAAGGGGGCAAACCCTCGCACAACTTGAGGAGATGACCTTTCTTTGCGTCTAAAGTCGAAGGGGGACAACGGTCTCTCCCCTCCCTGCCCCCAAAATTACGTCCTTAGTTGACGTAATACAAAAATAATCTGTAACTTTAAATTAATACAATATAACAACAGGTTGATACAATGCAAAAACAATAAGTTGATACAATATATGCAAAGTTGTTACAACGCAACAACAACAACTTCACGCAACACTGCAACATGTTGAGGCAACAAGTCGCGTGGCAACAATACTGTTCGGATAAATTGCCTGGAATAGCAGATGCTGCTCCCGACCGCCAACAAGAGCCTGCAAACGTGTGCGTGTGTGTGTGTGTGTGTGTGTGTCTGTGTGCGCGAGAGTTAGGAAATGGCGACATAAAATAAAATAAAATAAAATAAAATAAAATAAAAACTAAAGTACCAAAGACATTTCATTCGAGACGATGCAAACGTTTTCAAAATGGCACGAGTTTCAAATTTCAAATTCTAAAAATCGTTTTAAAAACTGTCAAAAAGCATATTTGCCAAGGTCACCCGCTGATGACCTTCGACCAATCACAGCACGGGGTCTGTGCTAATAATTGAAGACTTGTTGTTGATTACATTCGACTTTATTAAATCCTTCCTGGTCTTTATTTCCCGCCAAACAGGAAACTATCTTCTACGATGACAAAGAAGTGATTTAAAAATTAATTTAAAAAAAAAAAAAATTAATGAAAACGATGACCACACTGGTAAACACATGGCTAATGTAATGAATTCAGTTCATTTTCAGATTAACTGTTAAACCTGGAGTCTTAAACAACAACAACAACAACGACAACAACAACGACGACATTGAACGCAAAAAAGAGTAGATTATAAATTTATGTAGCGCCTTACATTACCGTCTGGAGCACCGTCGTTAGGACTAGCACAACGACCAATATAACAGCGAGTGGGTTTCATTCAGACGTTTGAGCCGAACAACAGCGAACAACATCGTCTTCAAATTAGCTTAGTTCCAACTTCTACAAGCCACTTAAACATCAACCATGGCCAATCACCACCCAACCTAATCCAACCATCTCATTCAACCACGGGTGAATTCTTCCATTCATCTTTCCGGGTCAACCGAAGTGGGGCGTAAGCGTCCAGTGGCCTGTAAGATATTAGGGCCCATTATGGGTTTTTACAATTCCTTAATCAGTTGTGTAAAGTTTATAATTTATGTTTGTAAATAAATTAACAATATTTATACCTAGTAAAGTGCGATTATAAGAGCTTACGAAAGAAATAGCTCGCTGTTAATAGCATAGAAAGTATAGAACTATTTGTATTTGAAAGACAGAATTTTTATTCAATAATTTACAAAATGATTTAATAAAAAATTTAATTAATTAATTAGCAAAACAATGTTCATCACTGTGGAAATGACTACAATAATAATATAATAGTGCAAGTAATAATAATTGTTAAGTAATAATAATGTTAATTATTATTTGAAAATTTTGTATCCTGTTTCTTTAATTTATTCATTCGTTCATCCATTCTTCCAGCCATCCTTAACCTACGGAATTCAGTTTATCACTCATACCGGATGAGGAAACTCTTTAGTGATATTTCATTTCTTTGACCTACTCGACGATGTACTCGCTCATTTGCCGTCCAATTTGCTGAATAAAATATTGTAAGCTCTGAAATAATTAATTAACTTTTTGAAAAAATCAAGTGCTAAGTTATTCGTCCATCCATCCATCCATCCATAAATCCATCCATCCATCCATCCATCACTCACTTACTCACTCACTCACTCACTCACTCACTCACTCACTCACTCACTCACTCACTCACTCACTCACTCACTCACTCACTCACTCACTCACTCACTCACTCACTCACTCAACTCACTCACTCACTCACTCACTCACTCACTCACTCACATCACTCACTCACTCACTCACTCACTCACTCACTCACTCACTCACTCACTCACTCACACTCACTCACTCACTCACTCACTCACTCACTCACTCACTCACTCACTCACTCACTCACTCACTCACTCACCACTCACTCACTCACTCACTCACTCACTCACTCACTCACTCACTCACTCACTCACTCACTCACTCACTCACTCACTCACTCACTCACTCACTCACTCACTCACTCACTCACTCACTCACTCACTCACTCACTCACTCACTCACTCACTCACTCACTCACTCACTCACTCACTCACTCACTCACTCACCTCACTCACTCACTCACTCACTCACTCACTCACTCACTCACTCACTCACTCACTCACTCACTCACTCACTCACTCACTCACTCACTCACTCACTCACTCACTCACTCACTCACTCACTCACTCACTCACTCACTCACTCACTCACTCACTCACTCACTCACTACTCCGAACATCCTTCTGACCATCCATCCATCATCTATCTATTCAGACAAGTATGCAGTAATTTACCCATTTCATTCATTTTTTCCACCCCTCAATCCATCCGTCCTTCCATCCATCTTACTCTGTCAATCATCAGCCTTTCGAACTCATACTATCTTACACTACGACCATACCTGACTGCCGAATAGCATTCCGCACTCATTCTCAATCATTTTCACTCGCTCAACCCGCTCATAACCGTTGGGGGTCTCAGCGGCCAGGGAGGCTCCCAGGGCATATTAGCCCCACGTCGGAAAATGTTCTGACGCTGATGTTTTTGAAATGACTCGGTAATGTCCAATGACGCAGTTGCATTACTCGGAGTTCTCTGTGTGGCCGTTCTCGTCTCGTCTGCTTAATTTTTTTTTATTTGTGTTTTCCATCAACCACGTTTCTAACAACTGAAGATTTGATTGGGGGTCCAATGTTGTTGTTGTTGTTGTTGTAATGTTGTAGTGCAATTCGCAATTATAAATTTTATGAATGCTATTGATCACGATACTTGTTTATCTGATTAATTATTAACTGATAAATTATCATAAAACAACTTATGTAATTATATTTGGATGACAACACATCTTTACGCTAAGTAAGGATTTGTCGTCGTTCGGATGCAAAGCATTTCCTTGTGGATATTTGTGGACACTCATTTGATCTTTCGTCTGCCATCTTTCCGCGCACTTTTACAATCTCCAATTTCTCCATTTCTTCTTTTATTTCCATTTATTCATTTTTTTTTTTTGAAATTTACTTTTTAGATCCGCCCCCTTTTTTTATCTCTCTCATTTTTTTAGAGCGAATCTTTTCAGCGCCATCTTTATCTTTATTTTTATCTTTCGAATTGATTTTCATTCGCCTTCCATATCTGCGGTCCCATTTACTAATCTATTTTCACCTCCGTTTTCCGTTCGTTAATAATTGCTTAACTCCGCCCACTTCCCTTGCATCGCTCCCTTATTTAGTCATTTCATCCTTTCATTTTCCACCTTTGCACCATCTTTCCATCGGGATGAGTCTGCTAATGAAAAGCATATGGATTTGTTTTTCCAGGTCTCCTCTGCATCTTTCCACTGCAGACGACAAGAGCTGTGTGTGACGTCATGAGGCAGACCTCAAAACGGTTTAAAAGTGAATTTCATTCCTGATGAACGTGAATGTTGTTTAAAGTTAGCAACGGTTACTATTTTGATTAGTTAACAGTAAGCATCGGATAATCATAATTATAAATTATGAATATTGAATTATCGATAATATATTTTTTATGATGATAAATATTGATTTGAAGTTTATTTAACATTAATATTGTAGTTGTAATAAAATTTAAAATATTTTCAAGCAATGCATCGATGTCGTGAATTTTGCGTTAGCTTAGCAAATGTGGCATTTTTTGCCGCCATTCTTAGATAACCTCACTCACTATAGGGATAATCGTCATCATCACCAACATATTTATCGTCATCTTCATCTAGATAATCATCACCACCATCATCATCATCATCATTATTACGTCATCACCCTCATCATCATCGTCGTCGTCATCAAGGCTGATCAGCCTGCAAAGATATTTTTAGGCAGTTCGAAAAGACAGCTGCATTAACACGCAATGAATATGAAAATATTCGCTTAATTAAATATTGTCACTAATTAAATAGAATTAATAATAATAATAATAATAATAATAATAATAAAAACTTTATTAAAATTGTAATTATTTTTTTATTCATTTTATGGAATAAAATAATTTTTAAGAAAAAAAAAACACGGGAAAATGTTTTGTTTATTTCTGGAGGACGTGTCGAAGATTTTGAAGATTTGCAGAATTTTGAGAATATTATTTGTGAATAACTGTAATTATTTATAGGTTAATTATTTAGCTATTGCTTATTAAATTAATTTATTTGCTAATATTTAAATATATTTACCAATCAATAGTTCTTTTAATCCATGGTGAATGTGTACTGAAGAAAAATTATGCATCAGTGACTTCTTAATATTTACAGAAGCACGTAAAAAAGTTATCATTAAATATTATTGATGATGATGATGATGATGATGACGATGATGACGATGATCACCAATATCATCACAACCACTATCATCATCACCACCACCATCGTCATCATCATCATCATCATCATCATCATCATCATCACCGTTTATTGCCGAAAGGAAATTGCTGCATTGTCTCATCAGCTCTTGAATTCACTGAAACGGCAGACGACGACGTTGAAATCTTCCACTTTTAACGCATTACCAAGTCTCGAGTTCTATCGTGCCCAGTGGCAGTACAAGATCGGGTACTGAAGAACCTGGCTGGAAGATGTACTGGCCTTACTCCCTGGAGTCAGTACTCTCTGTACGCATCGGAATACCTGGTATTGTACAAGTGTACTTTCCCTGGCCACTGTACTGTATGTAGTACCAGATTTGTACTAACTAGAGAGATGTACCTAGTATCCTATCTGCGCCACTCTCAGTACAGGGGAGTGTACTGATGTCCACTGTTCGCTCGTGAGTCTGATAAGCCAGGAATTGTGTAGGAAAAGGATGTTTAATGAAGAGTAATGAAAGAAAACACTGAAACAGGTGCGTCCGAGTGTACGCCAGACAGAAAGCTCGAATGGAGTTGTGCAACAGTCTCTTACAAAAAGTTCTTATCTCTCTTTTCTCTATTTGTTGTCTCAGTTGCTGTTTATTATTATTATTATTGTTGTTATTGTTATTATTATTATTATATTATTATTATTATTATTATTATTATTAGTATTATTATTATTATTATTATTATTATTATTATTATTATTATTATTATTATTATTATTATTATTATTATTATTATTATATTATTATTATTCTTTCAATTTCATTCCGTCCTACTTCTGTCCGTCTTCGTCATCGTCTCCGTCTCTCCATCTTGGTCGTGTTTATTTTTTCCATTCGCCCCTTCTCGTGTCGACCCATATTTATGATCCATTTCCAGCATTATGATATTAGCTTTCCCCTCATAATTTCATCTCAAATTCACCTATGCTTTTCCACCGTGTATCCCACGTGACAGAAGTTTCGTTTTCGAGTGGCTGTTTTGATTTGTATTTCCAGCTGGATTGGGTTGATTTTAGTCGAACGAATGTTTGCATCTTCCAGCAGCACCTGCTGTCGTCAGTAAGACGAGGTCAAAGAGAGTTCACTTAGTTGAGGGTACCTCGGTTATAGGGTTGGTGTCGGGTTCGGATGGTAGGTCATCATCGTAGCCGTAAAAAGCATCGTTTCAACCCTAGCTTCGTTATCATGATCCTTAGCGTTACTTACGTTGCTGCGATCATCGATTTGAATCGGTCATCGATGCTGATCGTCATTTGCAGCATGTTCTATGACGTCAACGTCATTATTATCATCGCCATAGTCACGACCACCACGATCATTATCATCATCGTCGTCGTCATCATCATCACCGTCTTCATCACTTGCAGAATGGCGTAATCCTCACGACAACATCATGATGAGGAGATTTTCCACCCCATTCCAAACTCCACCTTATTATCGTCGATCTTCTTCCTTCCTTTAACGGCATATGCCACCATCACCACGAACCTCTTGTTTGGGGTCTCATCCCCTCAAGTTCCACCATCCACTCTGCCCCCTATTCAGTGTACCGTGGCACCATTTAAACCCCCTGTCGTTCATTCTGCCCCGGTTTGTCGAACCCAAATGGAAAACCCCAAACCCCAAACTGCACCCAAATAAGCCCCGCCCAATGCACGAGAACCCCGGCATCTTATTCGTCGACCTGGGCAGGGCAATAGAGAAGGATTAAGATAGTAAAAATAAGATATTTATTGCTCTTTGTTTTAAATCCGGAATAATTTGAGGATGAAAATACGAGTAAGAATTTCATCCCGAGGAGGAGAGAGAGGAGACGAGGCTGACGTTTCTTGTTTCCATGGAGACGGAAGCGACCTTAGACACATCGTTGTTGTCATTTCCGTCATCAACGCGGTCATCATCGTATTCATCATCTTCATTCTCATCATCGTCATCATCATCGTTATCATCATCACCATCATCATCGTTATCATCATCACCATCATCATCAACATCATCTTCAACATCATCATCATCATCGTCGTCATCGTCACCGTAGTGCCTCATTATTAATGTCATCCAACATTTCATGGAACATCTAAATGTCTGCAGCATTACCGCCGTTGTTAACAGCCACCCAAGTGATTCATGCGCATTAATTACAATGGTTAATAATATTGAGAATTTTATTCTTATTGTTATTATTTACTATTAATATTTTTATTATTATTGATTACTAATAATATTAATTATGTCTTAATTATTCATACCATCAAGCAAATATTTCGATGATGATGATGATGATGATGGTGATGATGATGATGATAATGATGATGATGATGATGATGATGATGATGATGATGATGATGATGATGATGATGATGATGACGACGACGACGACGACAACGACGACGACGATGATGATGATGATGATGATGATGATGATGATGATGTGATGATGATGATGATGATGATGATGATGATGATGATGATGATGATGACGAAGATTGAAAGAAGGAAAGAATAAATGAATGAAAACCCTGACGTAATTGAAATCGTGAGCCCGCCACAACAAGCAGAACGTGGTGATGAAGTCTGTGTTGCTGGCGATGATGTTGATGATGATGATGATGATGATGATGATGATGATGGTGATGATGATGATGATGATGATGATGATGATGATGATGATGATGATGATGATGATGATGATGATGATGATGATGATGATGATGATGATGATGATGATGATGACGACGACGATGATGATGATGATGATGATGATGATGTTGCTTGAAAATATAATATAAATAATCAATTCAATTATATCAATTAATTTATTTGATGTTATTATAACGATGACGATGCTGACGATGAAGATAATGATGATGATGACGATGGCGACGATGATAATGATGATGATGATGGTGATAATGATGATGATGACGATGATAATGATGGGACGATAATGGTAATTATGACAGTAAAAATGAACGTGACTATGATTGTTGTTTCTTTGACAACCTCAGATGAAGCGACGTCACGGGGGCTAAGGATGATGATGTTGATGATGATGATGTTGATGTTTGTTGTTGATGATGATGATGATGTTTTTTGATGATGATAATAATGTTTGTTGATGCTGATGATAATGATAATGATGCTGTTTGTGGTTGATAGTGATTACGATGATTGATGATGATGATGATGATGATGATGATGATGATGATGATGATGCTGATGATGAGATGATGATGAGATGCTGATGATGATGATGATGATGATGATGAGATGATGATGATGATGATGATGATGATGATGCTGATGATGATGATGATGATGATGATGATGATGATGATGATGATGATGATGATGATGATGATGCTGATGATGATATGATGATGATGATGATGATGCTGATGATGATGATGATGATGATGATGATGATGATGCTGATGATGATGCTGATGATGATTGATGATGATGATGATGCTGATGCTGATGATGATGATGATGATGATGATGATGATGATGATGATGATGATGATCTGATGATGCTGATGAGATGATGATGCTGCTGATGTGATGCTGATGATGATGATGCTGATGATGATGATTGATGATGATGCTGCTGATGATGATGTGATGATGATGCTGATGATGCTGATGATGCTGATGCTGATGATGATGCTGATGATGATGATGATGATGCGATGATGATTTTGATGATGATGCTGTGATGATGATGATGATGATGCTGATGTGATGATGATGATGATGATGATGATGATGATATTTTCAAAGATGGTTGTTTTGATGTTGCTGGCAAACAAAACAAAAGAAAACTTTCATAATGTCGTTCCTAATTAATAACACGATTACATAACAGTTAAAGCTTATTAAAGCATGTTACTGCATGAATAACTGGGACAAAAAAAAGAGATAAATATTTGGAATTTATTAAAAAACTTGAAGAATGTGCAGAAGCGAGCGGAGTAATCATTTTTCACGGTTGAATGATTTTCAATAATTCTCACATCCGCAAGGAAATGTGTCTCCTAGTGTGTTTCACGCTCATTTCAAATGTTCACGTGTGACATTGTATGTATGTTTTGTATGTTTGTATGTTTGTATGTCTGTGTGGATTGTGCAAACGGATACATTTGTGACAGCACATAGCTAACACGCTTGTGGTAACGATGATAATATTACGTAATTATCATAAATATAATAATTATGATGTTGATGATGATGATTTACAAGAATGTAAGAGACGATGTGAGTGATGATAACACATCATCAACATGTTACTTCGCACTAATTTGTTTTCAATATTTAAAATTAATTGTTCACTTAAATTCGATCAAAAGAAATTAGCAAATCGTAATATGAAGTCGACAAGTTTGTACAATAAAATTGTTATGAATTAAATCTTAATGTTCACATTGTTAAATACATTCAAATGCATTTCGAAGTTTAAAAAAATATCACAGTGAAATTATTTGAATTAAAATAATTGATTGAAATGATTGGTCGAAGATAAGTGTTTATAAATGACTGATTGAAATTAACTGATGTAAAATAACTGATTGAAATTAACTGATGTAAAATGACTGATTGCAATTAACTGATGAAAAATAACTGATGAAAAATAACTGATTGAAAAGCCTGCGATTGAAAGTGCGGAGATGTCAATCAACTCACGTGATGTTCTTCGTTCGAAAATTGGATGCCATACGTTCTGTAAGAAATTTCAACATTTAAGAAAATAATGGGAAATATTTGTTAACATTTTACTTAAAAATATTTATCGTAAATTTATGAATAATTACGCTTGGTTATGTAATATTAAGAATTTAATTGAATTAAATTTATTTACGAAACAAATTGAAAAAATCGCACCTTTCATTTTCGGCAGGTCTTTGCAGACTGTTTTTCTTGGAAATCTTACGCTTTGAGTTGAAATACATGAATAAATCAATAAATAATAATAATAATAAATAATTAACCGACATCATTAAGACACAACAACAATAATAATAATAATAACAATAACAATAATAATTACCACAACATGGAGCATGTATTAAAGTAAATAAACAATTGTTAACAGCAAGGAACGAAGAACCATAAATGAATAAATAAATAAAATAATAAATACATAAATACATAAATAAAATAAAATAAAATAAATACATACATAAATAAATAATAAAATAAAATAAATAAATTAAAAATAGAATCTGTCCTTCAATTGAAAGCTTCTGAAGACTGTCTGAAGAAAACACAGGGTCAGGCAGCGGGTGTTTTTATAGGCCGAGGTGGGTCCTCTGCAGCGCCATCTGGCGACGTTCAACAGGCCTCTGTTCTTATGCCATATATATATAGTATATATTGAAATAACCCGGGGGTCCGCAAATAAGTAAGTTAACTAATAAGTTTATTAGAGCAGGTATTCAGTTAACGGAACTGAATAATAGAAGTTAAGCGTTTAAGGAATTGAGGTACTTAAGATGCAAATGGTTATTTGGGCTTCCAAGTTGTCTTGATTCTCGTTGTTTGTCAGGTGATTATCGAGAATGCCTTTCTGTAGCAAAATAGATCCCACGTGCCCGGAAAAGATGCCAAATATAATTAAGTACAAATTTAACTATATTAGCAATATAAACTTAATTAACTTCCAAAAATCTAAGTTTACAACAATATATATATATATATATAATTTACTGGAATGAATTCGTCTTCCAGT
>JAJTWR010000284.1:307500-387500 GCA_021613335.1 Whitmania pigra | reverse complement strand
TTTAATAATATTATTTTAATTTGTTATTAATTATTATTGATTTCATGTATTATTTTTATTTAATTTAATATTCAGCTAACTATTTTATTTAATATTTAATATTTAATATTTAATTCTGTATTTATTCTCCACTTGAGAAAGGTTGAAAAGCAAAAGTAGTGTCCAAGTTTTGAGAACAAGATGGATTAACACTGAGGTATAAAGGAACAAGCTTCTTGAGATGATAACAAGGCACATTATGAGGATGATGATGATGACGATGACGATGACGATGATGATGATGGTGATAATAATGATGACGGTGATGTCAGTGATTATGATGAAGGTGGTAATGATGATGATGATGACGATGACGATGACGATGATGATGATGGTGATAATAATGATGACGGTGATGTCAGTGATTATGATGAAGGTGGTAATGATGATGATGATGACGATGACGATGACGATGATGATGATGGTGATAATAATGATGACGGTGATGTCAGTGATTATGATGAAGGTGGTAATGATGATGATGATGACGATGATGATGGGGACTGTGATGTCAGTGATTATGATGACGTCGTAGAAACACGAGCTTCTCTGGAAAAGCGGTTGATGTCCTAGGCTATTTAAGCTCATTTGAAAATAAAAATCTTCTAAAATAAAACTCCATCACTATCATAAACAATCATAACCATAAACACATCATCTCCATCTCTCATAGAGCAAATACTAGACGTAGGCTTCAGGCGAATTTTTGGATTCGTTACTTATAATTAAGATTTTAAATCGGGAGTATCGGGAATTAAACGAAATAAAGAAAAATTTAAAAACATATTCATTTAAAAGAATTAATAATTTGATAAATTAATAATCATTTAAAAGAATTATTAATTTCATTTCGCCAGTCGTCGAGAAGAAAGATTTTAAAATGCAACATTGAGCGAATCAAATTAGTGAAATGAGAAGTCAAAAATAGATAATAATAATAATAATAATAATAATAATAATAATAATAATAATATAATAATAATAATAATAATAATAATAATAATAATAATAATAATAATAATAATAATAATAATAATAATAATAATAATAATAATAATAATAATAATAATAATAATAATAATAATAATAATAATAATAATAATAATAATAATAATAATAATAATAATAATAATAATAATAATAAATATAAGAGAAGAAGTCATTTTATTGGTGCTCGAAATTAAATAAAAGTTCTGCTCAACTCTAATGGATTTTTGATGCCAAATTGCAGACGAATTTTGTCAGCAACACCAGCAATTGTCATCAATAGAACGACGTAGAGAAGGAATATTTCTGAATTTGCACTGAGACTGGGTTTTATTTATTTATTTATTTATAGCCGGAGATTGCTTTAAATATTTTAGGAATAATAATAATAATAATAATAATAACGACGGTGGTACTTACAAATCCAAGACAGATTCCATTAATACACTTTTGTTTCATTTGTGATTAATTCTTTCATTTCAAAATTTCTGTCGCTTAAAAAATTAAATTATGAAAGAAATTCAATAAAAAAATAATTCTCTTTCATTCACATCACCTGAAATTATGCATAATTTCTTTTAGCGATGAATCTTATATTTTTATTTATTTTTTTTGCTAAAAAACACTTTCCTAATCGAATAACATCATATAATAAATGCACAATAATAATAAACAAAAAGAAGAGTTTATTCATTAAAATTCGATCCACTTTTTAAAACAAGAGTGCAAATCAACGAAGTTGAAAATAAGTGCCCTAATCAACTTCTAAGCGAAATCTGCGCCGTTTTAGAACTGTTAAAATGCTTGGAGTGCCTTAAACTTTGTTACCATACCACTCAGCCCGATGGGTAAGAAATTGGACCCAGATTTTAATGGACGGCTGGGGGGTGTCGGCCCAATTGAGTCTCGAGGACGATGCTAAAAAATGGACAAAATGCTTATTGGTACAATCTTCTTCAAAGAATTGCGATGAAGACCAATGTGTGCCGATTTAGGTTTTAAAGTGACGAGTGAGAATTAAGTGAACACGAATCTTAAAGATTCATTTTGATATTTTTAATGTTATTTTTCCGAAAATCGTCTCCATAGGACAGATCGTGTCTATTTTAAATCGTTTGATCTCCCTCGAGGTGTAGTTTTAAAAAAGAGAAATTTTAGTATCTAAAGTTGTTTTTTGGGCAATGTGCAATGACCGCGGTTTGTAAAAATTAAGTTTTCAAATTCAAAATTATTTTATTGAGATTCTGTAAGCTTTTAAATACTTTATATGTTACGCTGTCCTCACGAAACATCACCTTAAATTGATCAATGTAAATCGATCTAAATCTAAAAAGTGGATTCTCCAACCCATGCTGCCTAATTCCAAAAAGAAAACTCCGCTTATTTTTTTTAATTCGCTACGAAAATTATTATTTCTTGCCACCTAAAAATCGAAAAAAACAGATTTTACAAGCGACAAAGAACCGATAGAACCGACAAAGTAGTAGAGTTTTTGTAGAACCTGAAAAATGGAATTTTCTCTAGTATTTAAAAACAATCAACTGGTTCCCGTTATAAATAGACGACGAGGCAACAAATAAGAGTTTATTTTCTTCGTCTAAGCACAATCTGTAAGGACGTTCCAACTTGATGGGAGCTGAGCAAAGCATTTGGAGTCCATCCGGTTTTGTACTTCCTGTCTCCGCTTGTTTCGACTGGAAACAACTTTTTTGGTAACAATCTCCGGATATATTGATATCTTTTTCCGGATTCGTTTCACACAATTTCCGATAGTCACTAGGGCAGATGTGGAGGGAACAGTAGTGGCAAAGAGCGGGAGAGTGGCAGTCTTTCTCGAGAGGACGCACCTGTTCGCAATCGATGCAGGGACAAGGGGGGCATGGCGCTTCGAACATGGCCGAGTAATTTTTGTTGGTCTTATCTTGGTTCTTGCTGTTGCTACTGTGCTTCGATTCTGAGTTCTGACTGATACTTTTGTGGTGCTTCTTCTTGTTCGATCGTTTGTCCTTGTTGGAACCGGGCGTGGAGTTCTTCGTCGATTTGTTGCTGTTGTTGGTGCACACGTCACCGTCTCCGATCGGCCAAGATTCCACTGGGCACTTATTCTCATTATTTCCCAAAGCGCAGAAGTTACTGTTTAATCCGCACTCACTTGGGTGATCCGCTCGAGGGTACTTCGCCTCCCCGCAGGATAAAAGACCCCTTTTGATTATAAGTTTGCCACACTTGCAACACTGCTTGGCTATGGTTCGTGAATTTGAAGATTTGTTGTCCGTCGAAGTTCCAGTAGGAGTCATGCATCGTTTCCTCCACTCTGCTTTCAATTTATCGTGGCAATGGTTGCGGTTTAACTGTGGATCGAAGCTCTTTTCGGATTTGACGATCGAGTCGCAACAAGATCTCATCGATTTCTGATTACTTTGCCTCGTCGGTTTTTCAGGCTTCGAAGCTACACAAGGTTGAAATCTCTTGACGTCTTCGGACATCCTTGGGACATTTTTTGGAGCTGGCAAAGACGCCTTTTTAGGACCAGCAAGAGGTAGTTGCTTAGTGGGTCGTATGTCATCAATACCCTTAGTTTCATCCCTGGTTTTGGACGTTCGCGTGCCGCTGAAATCTAGAAATGGCAGAGTTGTCCGTTTGTCGATAGAAGGATATGTTATCGGCAATTTTATGTCTTCTGAATAGTGGATTGTATCTGGTGTTTTTGATTTTTCCATCGACTCTGTATCTGGAAAAGAAATTGAAGCGTGTTGGGGAAATTGTACACTGGGTAATTTTTGTGGTATATCCACTCTTTTGAAATCATCCACTGCTCGTCTATCTTCTGGAATCTTAGGAGGTAGATACTGCCTCGATATACTTTTAATTCTCGTCGGTTCAACCTGATATTCTTCCTGCTGTCTGGCCAAAACTCTTTTGAAGTTGAGTTCAGAATCTAGAAGAATAATTCTGTTTGTACTGTAGTCGCAAATCAAGATATTGTTTTCTTTGTCAAGAATCATATAAATTGGTTCGACAATAATCTCTTCGTTGGCAGCTTCCTCGTTGACTTTCGTCAGTGAAGGTTTTAGTGCACTTCCTCTTGCATTGTTTGAAATGTTGAGGTCTCTTGATGCCGATTGGTTGTTATTCCCTCCGATGGCCTGATTTTCACCTCGATGTTCGTCATTTATTCCATCTTGTTTTTTATTGCAGTCTTTCATCTTTATCCAGTTTGCTTTTTTATTGTTTTTAACTGAAATGAAAGTTTGAAGTTGATGTAAAGTGAGAACTGCATATAAATTAAAAGGAATTGTTGAAGACTGTCGTAATATTTACTAGTCTTAACATAACATTAATTTATAGTGGCTTAAGGAAACGAATTTCTGTGTGATAAACCACTCTAGTTTTGCTCTTAAATGGACCTGCAGAAAACAATGGAATCAGTTGTACCCTAAAACAAACACCCACCTATGTAATCTTCATTCCTGTCCTCGTCAAAATCGTCTTCCAATTCTCGACAACTATTTCGACATTCTTGATCATAGGTCAGAGACTGATGAAATCCGGGATGTTCTGAATTTACAGCATTCAACTGGTAACTGGCAGGTCTGTAGCCATCTCTTGGATCGCAATCCTGCATGGAATTGTTGTTGGATCTGTTTCCGGTCGGAATGTAAGCCACTTGCGAGGACGTCATTTTGGTCGAGTTACAATTGCAGCAGTTTGTTATGGGGTAGTCGTTGTACCTTTTGATTATGGAGCCCTTTCCATCGACGATGCACACTCTGTTGCCGGCCATACACCAGTTTGTACCACAGACCACGTACCTAGGGCGAGAGAAGTTACATTCGAATAACTTGACTTGGGTCGAATAATGAGCCAATGATAATTTGAAGAAGGTTTTCTTTAAGGAATTAAAGTTTTGCTTTTTTAAATTATTCAAAGTCAGAGTTTTTGAATGCTTCGGTTGACACGTGCATCTAGGATCACAACAGCACAACATTCAATCACGACATGATCAAAAATATTCAGTATGTAATATTTTATCAAAGAATTGTTTACAATCACGACTACCTTTTTCATTCTTTCATATTTTTTTTTAAAAATTAAATAATCATTCAACAAATGCAATTATTTCATTAAATATACCTGTTTTCATCCAGTTTGATGGCATGGCTCAACTCCAGACCTTCCACTTTGACAGTTATTTCGTTCACAAGTTCACCATTGGTGCGGTACTCAATGAGGCTGTCGGGGTACCTGATGACCAGAAGGGCATTGTTCTTGGTCCTCGAGAGTTTTCTGATGCCAGCGTTTGGCACTTGCCACTTCATCAAGCACCTAGGAATGGATGATTGAATTGAATTGAAGAGACCAAAGAGTTGAGATTGATTGAGTGTTTTAACGAAGTAAAACTGATTCTTTAAGAAAAAAAATTAAATAAAATTGATAAAGAATTGAAAAAAAAAAATTGATTCTACAAAAGCAAACCTATCTTGTACGTCCAGTCTGTGAATGATGTTGATCTGGTAGCAATCGGACATAAACAAAAAGTGATCTATAATGGCTAGATCCCAGGGCTGCCTCAGAACCGGTATGTGGTATTCACCCTCTTCCCTCAAACTGTCACTGCTGTAGACAAAGAGACCCGGTTTTTCGGCATCGGCAAGGTAGAGCAACGGTCCCGCCAAAGCCATTCCGATGATCATTTTGCAAGGAAGTCGTATGGCTTTTTCTATCATTAAGTTTTCGGCTTTGCACAAGCCACCGTCTGAGTATTCCCTGCGGTAGCCTTCAAGAGCCTTGCTTAAGAAGGGGTCGGTTGCTTCGATTTAGAAGATTTGTTGGTTAAGTTTTACAAATGATTTGTTAGTTAAGTTTTACAAATGATTTGTTAGTTAAGTTTTACAAAAATATCACTTTTATCACAAAAATATTGGTCAACTAAGTGAATCGGTCTCAATTAATTAATTAATCTAGTTTAATGTATTAAAATTAATTGCTGCAGTTTAATTAATTTTAATTTAATTCAAATCACCTGTTCCCCTTTTGAAACGCTGCACCTCAGCAGCCCTTAAATCTGTTGGCAGACTCAATCTGTTCTGAGACGAAAATTTTTTCCTTATTTCTGGTTGGTAACTCAGACGCTTTTTGAAAACTTCCCTCGCATTGTACTCTTCTGCTCGAAACAGGCGAATGTGTTTCAAAATTCATGTTTGTTAAAATGTAAACTTGTATCAAATAAAAATAAATTAAGTCTTAGAAGGTCGTGGTTTTAGCTTATTGATTGTGATACGATATGATTGTAGATATTCCTGGTATAGTTTTTATTCGTTAATTATGTTGTTAATTAATTTGTAAACATTTTGTTTTTTTTTTTAAAGTTAACGAAACATGTTGACATCATCGACTATAATGTAAAAATGTTTAAATCATCGAACCTATTTGACTGAGGTTGATTTCTCTTCTCGGGGAATCGTACAAGTTTGAAGATTTGTGGATGGATTCTTCTCGAAGCTTTGCCATTTGCTTGCCCAGATTTTCATGCTGATTGTGGCAAAGATCTCTGAGGTTGCCCAAAACCTGACACATGTACTCTTCCAGTTCTTCCAAAAGTCCACTTTTGGACTGGGAGAATTTCATTGAAATTCATGAAACTTAACAAATAATAGGGTTCTTCAAAGAGTGTTTCCCGTGTAAAAGAAACAATTTACTTTTATTCAATAACCAATCTTTAAATTTATAAAACAAATCGCTCGCACAAATGTCATAATAAATATAACTCAATAACTTACCATACGCGAACACAGTTCTTCCAAAGTCGCCTCACACTTGGGTACTTTTTTCAACAACTCCGAGTTGGTGATAAGCAGTTGCTGCAGTTGTAGGAGAAGTTGTTGCAACTTTTGTTGTTGACCTTGGTCGATTTTCAAACAATCCTCGGAAAACTTGCACGATGGGCAACTATCGGAGAGGTTCAATGAATTGGTCGGCACCAAAGTTGGTGAGGCGTCGAAATTTGGAAGACTGTAGTCACCATGAGTTTCGACTCTATCTTGCGATGATTTCGAGTGCTTATGAAGCTGAGTTTGTGAAATGTTGGCTCGGAACTGGAACAGCCGATTGCACAGTTGGTCCATGAGCTTCCGAATGCGCGAACAGAGATCGCTCAACTCCTTGATGAAATAGATGGCCGCTACTCTGTACTGACTGTCTTCGTTCAATTGTAGACTATCAGGAATTGGAACGTCTTGTTGAAAACTAAGCAAGGACTGAAGATCTTTGGACATAGTGTCCTCGACCTGAGCGCCCGGCATCAACCCGAGAAAAGAAGTGTTTTCGTTTTGGCCTCGAGGCACCAATTGCAAGTCTTTAGAAGCGGTCTCATCGACTTCTCTAATAGATAACAATCTGTCATCTGCCCGAGCTTTCACCTGCTTCATCTCAGTCGACGGATACGGTAACGCTTTCATGTCTCGGTATTTTTCGACGTGAATAGCGCTCGATGAATTCCACTCTTTTTGACTCACGTCCCCTTGGGCGCCGGGTTGCGGTCTGTTTTCTCTGTACACGGAAGAACATAGGTCACTTTCTTTGGGTTTCACGCAGTCAAAACCATTTTTTTGAAGAAGAAATGACATCTTGCTTTCTTTAATAATCGACGGTTTGAATTCTTTACTTTTCTTGTAAGTTCTATCGAGGTTCGATCGTTCTTTGGAAGAAAGTTTTTTTGCCACCGCGGCACAGTCGGAAGAAGTCTGGTCTCTTATGCTCGTTGAGGCTGTCAAAGGCCTGAGGTTTGACTCAAGGTTTTTTTCATGTATTTGGAGTTTCATCAGTTCGCAGACGTTGTGCTGTTCTTCACAGGACTTGTGAAGTTCGTGGCTGATCTGGACGTGATCCTTGCAGCGATCAATCAATTCCTTGCAAGCGTTGTCCAGAGCTCGGCAGCATTGGTTCAGTATCGAAGCTGAACTTTCCAACTCGACGACTGTTTTGACGCAATTTTTATCGAAGTTTGGAGTTTCTTTTAATAGTTCTCTGGTTGCGCAGCAGCACTTATTCAATTCTTGGCAGTTTAATTGAAGGTGCTGACCGAAATGTCCGATTTTGCACCCCGTGAAGGTTAACATTTCGCAGCAGTGGTGAGTGCACTTTGCGTAATCTCTCTGCTTTTGGTATATTTTTTCGAGCATCTTACAAGATGCTTCGATTGACATTGGGTCTTTATCCTCACAGAATTCCATTTTTACCACTATATCTTTGTCGGTTCTGTCGCGTTCAGAGTACTTAGCTTCAGTATCGACATCGTTTATTTCCTTTTTCGTTATTTCATCTCCTAAAAAAAATTTTTTTTAAATTATTGGATCACTTGTCTAACTTGAACAACTCTGCTAAACGTGTAAATTACATCTTGTAATTTTGAAACCTTGAGAAGAGCAGTCTATTTCCGAGGATGAGGAAGAGCAAGATTCTGCCGATATGGCAGATTGGCTCGTTGAGATGGCATTGGCGTTGAAACCTGGTAACTTGTCTTCAGCCTGAGCATTCTTCCCATGCTTGACCTTTTCTACTTCTTTTGGACCCGGAGTCGCTTGACGTATCATTTCCTTCGGCAAATTATCGCCGACAATTTCCTCGTCACTTTCAGGTCCTGGACTTTCTCTTCCGGATGTGTGAGCATCTGGTCCTAGAGATAAATCGACTCATAAATTCATTACCAAAGACGTCAAGTGGAAACCAATTTAACTCTACCGTTCTCCAAAGCTTGCGAAGTTGCGTCCGTCTTGCAGCTGTCCTGCGTCCCAGCGTCGGAATCTGTTAGTCCACCAGGGCTATTAGATGGTCTGTTGTGGGTCGTTCTGTTTCTAAAATCGCCACCTTCATCGTGAGCATTGTGGTTGTTGATCGACGGGAATAATCCTTTGGCTTGATTATTTTGGTCACCGGAGCAATTTCCATTCGAACAGCTCGGAAAGACCTTCTTGACTCTAGAAATTAACTTGGGGGACGGATAAGACAACTTGCCTTCGCGATGGAGTTCGTCTTTGCTACTCGAGTGATTTTGGAATGTTTTATTGACAAGTTTTCTCTTAAAATCGATCGGTGGCAGAGAAGAATAGTTGCTGTTCATTTCAAAGCGTGTTTTGTTATCAAGTTGAGGAAAATTCGCATTAAAGGTAGTTTCCAAATTTTCCAATAAGTCAATTGACTAAAGAAAAACTTCGAAGCGAAAAGGTTCCAAAAACTAAGACATTTTTGTGAGTCTAAAATAATTAAAATTCTGCAAAATTGCGGTGATTACATGTCATACGTCATACTGTGTTTTTATTATGTAAGACCATAGAACCATTCGAAAAGTTGAGCGTTCCCACTGAATTTACATTGCCAAAGAACATTTGAAGGAAAATTGTTCACACCGGTAACTGATGTTACACTCACGAAAAGTGACTAAGTTTAGAATCTTTGTGAAATAATCTGCTCATAAAATACTTTTACTTAAAAAACTGTTGAATGTTTCCACATTCTTTGTCAAACATCTCGCCATGAATGCCATTTAGAACTGTATCCACCATCACTTGGGCTAGAAGGTGGGCTATCCATCTGCCTGTCCCTACACTCCAGGTTTGCCACGCTTAGCAGTTCGTTAGGACACGCCTTCCAGAAGTAAAGGGCATCCGAGACACCTATACGTTTCTTCTTAAAGTTGTTCACTTGTTCTATCCCTATTTCATATCTAAACATGTATTTTGTACCCCGGCCCCGCCTCCAAAACGTGACCCGGTCGATCCCTGGGTAGCATGCAACTCCTATTGATAGTGAGTGGAGTAATTATCACACAGACATTAGTCTCCTTGAATTGCTGTTAATAAATGTTATGGTTGTGCAATGTTGAGCTTTACTTATAAACAGATCACTAAAACTTACTAAAAATCACTTTTTTCTACTCATCAAGATATACTGAGGAAATTAATAAAATACTGTTAATAAAGTTAGGAAGCACATTAATACAAGCCTCTGTTAAAAAATTACCTACTACTGCAAAAAACCTACTAAAAACTACTGTTCTACTCATCAAGATATACTGAGGAAATTAATAAAATACTGTTAATAAAGTTAGGAAACACATTAATACAAGCCTCTGTTAAAAAAATTAGCAAACACGTTAATAATGACACAAACAAATCACTCTCAAGACTCCTTCAAAAGGATTTCACCAGTTTTGGAGAAAAACTTTAATCAGATGTAAAGATTTTAAACAATTTTCTACGAAGGAAGCCTCAAACCAATCGAAATAGCGAATGAAACGGCTAGACATAATTTCAAATATGAAAACTCCAAACCACAAAAATGCAAGGAAATTGAGAGATTTTTAAGATTATAAAATAAATAAGTTAAACTTAACTTAAATAACAATAACAAGTCAAAAAGCAGAAATAATAATTAATAAATAGCAAAATGCCAACCGAATACTGTTCCGAGAGTTTTCAAGAAATGTTAAGAGCCAGAAATTTTCAGACTGCAAAAGTCTTTAATAAATCTTTTAAGATGGCAGCAGAAAAAAAGAAGAAATGTGATTAAATTTCTAACAAATATGTGCAGTACTTAACAATTTAAGTAATTTGCCTAAAGTTTAGGAGATCATTACCATAGGAGCTCTAAGAGTAGTACAAGTAGAAATGGCATGCATGAGTATGTATGCAATCACAAAATGTGTACAGCATTGGAGGAAAATATAAAAAATAAAAAACAAATTAGGAGAAAACGTTGTTAAATAACTTTTGAGTTTGTTGAATGTATTAATCGACAATTATTATATTAATATATTATATATATATATTATATATATATATTATATATTATATATTAATAAGACGTCCAATCAGATTTTTGCATTCAAAGTGATCATTTCTAGGTTTTCACCTGAAAATCCACCTTAAAAGTCGGAATTGAAGAATATTTAAATTAAAACAATTATTAAAATTTGTACAATCAAGTGTCAACTGATTTAGAAATAATAAAAATTAAAAAACTTTTTTTTTAAAAAGCAACAATTTGACTTGAGAAAATGTGTGCAATTCAAAGCTTCAATGGTAAAGGAACACTGAGCATGCAAAAAATACTTACAATCAAAAACTAGGAAATTTAAAAAATATTTTTGATGAGATTCAAAACAATGATAAAAATGAGATGGACGAACCCTCGATCAAGGTTAAAAGCAGGTTAATCGACAGGTAAAGAATTCTTTATGGATTTAATTAAATAATAAATAAATAATAATTAAATAGTAAATAAATAATTATTAATAATATTAGAAGCCAATAGGATGAGATGGACGTTAATATGAAATGATTATTAGTAACAACATCGCCTCAAAATCTGACAACCGAGTACAACCTTCGAAATGACATTCTTAAATATTCAATCATCTTTCCTCAAACCATCCGTGACACGGTTTCCGTGGCAGCAATTCGAGAGCTTTGCCATGTCCTTGCAATCTCTTTCTCTCCTTCCAGAGACACGTTCCAGGCGATCAAAGCGCAACCTTTTTCCGGAGTCAAGTTTGTCTGTCAGGAGATCTTTCTTTGACATGGTGAATTTCCATAACATTTTCAAACAATGGCAGGTCACCGGACTGGCATCATCATCATCATCGGCTTTCTGAGCCAGCATAAGAAGATCAGCTGAAAGGGTTGGCACGTGTAAATGTCAATTTTGTTATTTAAAGTAAGAGATTATATTACTCAACCACCTGATGAAGGTTCAGAGAAGTGAGATAAAATGCAGTCGAGTGTGACGTCCAGTTCAGCCTCACTGCACTGAAACAGCGTCCTCAATACCTCAGAAAGTTGAGATTTCACCAGACCACGCTTTCCGACGGAAGTGTAAACCTTAAGGATTAATAATTGACTTAGGGTAAATGTAAAATGTACCTCATTTACGTAGCATGTAAACGTCATTGACATCGTTAGCATCTTGTTGCATAGCAATCGATGTAACTCTGCAAATCACCTACCTTGAATGCAATCTCAACCAGAGCCCATGTTCTTTGTGGTTGGCAGGCCACACAGAACCAAATGATAAACTTTCTGATGTCCACCACTCTCAACTTGAAAAGGATTTGGAAAAGAACATTCAGACAAGTGAGAAACATTCATCCATCGAGCTCAACAGATTCAATATTCAACATTACAAACCTTTGCATCAGCAATGGCCTCAAACAATTCCTGACTGTCTACTTTTTCCAGGATTCCCTCTTTGAGCGTCTGATGACTGTCGAGCACCCTGGCGAACTGCTCCAGAGACAAAGCATCTTCCTCGCATGGAAGCCCGCTTTCCGCGATGCGCTCCACAAGTTCTGAAAGGTTGGTACTGGATCTGAAAATTGAATTCATCATTTTTGAGTTTTCCAAAACTGCATTAAAATTGTACTTGTCATTAATTAAAATTGTACTTGTCATTAATTAAAATGGTACTTGTCATTAATTAAAATTGTACTTGTCATTAATTAAAATGGTACTTGTCATTAATGAAAGTTGTAATTGTCATTAATCTGCCATAATTTCCAAGGAGTCTCAAGTTGACCTAATTCTTCGAGTTTCTAACCTTTTCGACAGGGCGTTCGTGACCCTATTTAGTCTGACGAGAGGTCGTAAAGGTTGCAGGTGAAGTTTCGACAGGTAAACGATGAACGGGCCGTCAAAAAAACTGAAGTCCACACATGGAATTCCTATCTTACTGTAAAAACACAAGGAGCATTAAAGCAATGATAGAATAAATCAATAGTAAGTGTAAAGAATTTACACTTCATGAACTTCAAAGAAGTGTGACTTTGCAGAATAATTCACAATTTTGCATGCTATTGATCATCAATTGCATAAAATTAAAAAAAAAAATTTAAATGTCAAAACTTAATTTAATTTTTGCAAAGTCATGATCATGATCATCATCATCATCATGATCATCCTCATCATCATCATGTACCTGCTCATGAAGGACTGAACGTTCCTGGCGTACAAGTTCGGATCCTTCTTCTCCTCTTCGCTCGGTTTGTACAGAGGCAAGATCTGAAGGATTCAAACATTTCAATTGAAATAAAAATTCATTTATTTGCTCTCTAAATCATTAATCATTTCATTTTCCTAGACCATCATTGTCAAGTATAATTCGTAAAGAAGTAGAAAACCAACATTAAAACCAAAACACCACAGAAGGTTTATCGAGCCATTAAATATTATTTGTTTGAGTTTATAAATAAAAAAAAATTTCGTTATCAAACCGTCAAAACGAGAGTGGTGGACCACTGGCACATAGTCATCCACATGATTTTCCACCTGTCGTAAAGTGCATGGAAAAGTGAACATGTTGTGTACTTTAAGACTCGAGACAAAAGCAGATGTTAAATGACACAAAATGAAGCCCTCCTCACAAAATCAAGTACATAAACAACCCTCACGAGACCCGAGAACCGTTCGAACGAGGAAGCCAACCAAATGCAAACAAAGACACCTGCTCGCATTCGAACCATAACAACCAGGTGCGACGGAACGGTTTTGCAATCAACATTCACCAACAAATCAATACATTCGAATTCATGATCTACATTCACCAACAAATCAATACATTCGAATTCATGATCTACATTCACCAACAAATCAATACATTCGAATTCATGATCTACATTCACCAACAAATCAATACATTCGAATTCATGATCTACATTCACCAACAAATCAATACATTCGAATTCATGATCTACATTCACCAACAAATCAATACATTCGAATTCATGATCTACATTCACCAACAAATCAATACATTCGAATTCATGATCTACATTCACCAACAAATCAATACATTCGAATTCATGATCTACATTCACCAAAAAATTAATTCACTGGAATTCTTGCCTCCGAATTGAAACATATATCTGCTTCTCGGTGTTTAAACAAATATTCACATCATTGACATTGTATGTGGTATGGTAATGTGTGTGTGTGTTTTGACAAAGATTACATTATCATCGCCAACGACAATAATTACAATATTAATGAATGTGATTATGAAAGATAAATTCCTTACACTCCATCTCCAACCCAAGTCCAAGAAGTAGTGTTCTGCATAAACGATAGAAATTATAATAATTATATTAAACACGATAAATTAATGAGGCAATTTTGAAATGTTATTTTTACATCACTACTTATTATTATAATAATAATCATCATTATGAAGTTAACAAAAAAAGAACCATTGAGTTGATGTGCTGGACGCAAATTGGCTGGACAGATTCACCAGGTATGAAAGCACCTGCAATAGATTTACAAATCAATTGAAGCATGACTGGTAGAACCAAATGAACTATGCACCAGATATATACAGCTGGATCCACTATCTGGCTTAAACTTATGAATCGAGCAATTGATTAAATTTGTTTCTCTTTCTTATTTGTTTATTTAAAAATGTTCTTTTAAAAAAAAATTTCAAATTTAATGAAAATAAAACGAAGACAAAGACGAACCTATTTTAAAGGTTATCAGATTCTTCCCGTTGCCCGTGGTTCCCTCGGGAAAGAGGCAGATGGGCGACCAGTTGAGCGGGACGACCAAACTTTCTTCTTCGACAGTTCCTTCCCCTCGGCCCTCGTCGCGCTTCTGCTTAACTAAAATTTCCCCATTTCGATGCTTCATGCGAGCGAGCACTCGCAACCTGATTTGGGTGATGGTCTCGCGACGGGAGTTCAAATCCGACCTCGTGACGCAAATTGGTGTGAAGAATTTGGTGATGTCTGGAGGGTTAAAATCTTATAATTACCTAGCAATTTAATCACTTGACGTAATAAATTAACATTAAATAGTGCCAATAACAATTTAGTTGCTCAATATCTGATAATATTTTATTATATTTTTATTTAGTTAACAATTTAATAGCTTAGAATCTAATAATCACTTAACAACTTAATTGCCTAAATTTCAATAATTACCATTTAATTCCCAACTTCCAGTGCAGTATCAAAACAATTACAAAACAAATTTACAGCCATTACCAGAAGAAAAAAAACAGTAGTGCGATAAAAGTCATCATCAAGTCATTAGGTGAGGCAAACGTTAAGCCAGACATTAATAGCAACGAAAGAAATGATTCGTGCAAACAACATCTTAAATTGATTTAAAACTCAAACGAATACCAACATCCCAAAAACGGCAGCTGAATGTTTTCGATTCGACTGACGCCAGTTGGAAGGTCGTTTAGTGCAAATATGGCCATGGGGTCGAAGAAGGTCGTGTGAGGGGCGGCCACCACGATGTCCGGGTCGTGATCTGGGTTCAAATTCTCTCGACCTCTGACACAAATCTTGTGATAGCCACAGCAGAAGAAGGCAAATCTTAGCAGAGCTCTTACCACAGGCTTCAACTTCCTGATAATAAATGTAATTATGGATAATATAATTATTATAGAGAATTAATTGGCTAATTAATTAATGGAAATTATGTGGTGTTCAGTTCGAGATTAGAATCAGATCTTTTCATTGTAAATAGCAAGCAAGTGCAAGTGTTTTCAGCCTCAAGCTGCTGAGACAAATCCATAATGATGCTTATCATAATCTGTAATCATCTAGATGTTTATCTCAATCTATAATTCTCATCAGAAATGCCATTCATTTCAAAATTCCACTCATGTGAATAGATTCAAAATCATGCAAGATTCTGATTAGGTTAGTTTTCTAATCTTTTTTTTGTTAATTTACACCAAAATCGATCAGCAATTAAATTAAAGATCAACTTAAGGGCTAAGCGAATACAATAATTCAATACCCAATAGCAAATAATAATTCAATAACCAATAGCGAATAATAATTCCAAACACCTTCTCCATCCTTCTAGAGGCCCATTTGGTACCAAGGGCAGTCCAAAGGTGGCGACAGCACAGACCAAGCACAGGAGGAAAGTGGCAATGAAAAGACCAATCACTCTGAGAGGAAACACTGTCGCACTCATAAGAACCAGCTGAAAATCAAAACAAATATCTGGTGTATTTCGTGCTATTCTTGATATGGATCTAAATTAGTTACAAATAATGTCAATTATAAGTTACTTCTGATTCTAAATGGTTATAAATTTAGAATGAGAATATAATCATAAACATACAATAACTGTAGTTTAACTAATTTGCACCCAAGTAATTTGTGAATCAAGTATATTTAATACATGACTCACCTGCAACTTCTGCCATTTATTCAAATAAATTCTATGTTCAAAGGGATTGGGAATATCCTCAAATTTATTCAATTTTCCGTTTGAATCATCCATTTTTAGATGTTGAATTTAAAAACAATTAAATTAAGACTCCCAGGATTCAAAACATCACGGCTGCGAACCAAAACATTCTTGTCTACAACAGAAGATGATATAGCAACGAATTGTGATGTTAGGCTTAAAAGTGAATTTAAAGATATTCAATAGTCATTAAAATGATTTTTAAAAATTATTTAATGTTTATTTAATTTAATGTATTAAAAAATATTACGTAACAAATAATTTAAAGATTAACATACAAAACCGTTGCCACACCTCATTTCCATGGAAATAGCAAAGCTTCAATTCCTCGCAACAAGGTGCGTTATCAACGCTGCATATCTTGTGCAGCATTCTTGTGCTCAAGTGCAATAAAATTGAATTTTTAATCAAGCTTGTTTGTGATTGTATCGATTCGCTAACTCGTCTAAATCGGAAAGATTTTCTGCATACAGAACGTGATATTTTGACGTTGGCTTTTCACAATTTTCACTTATTAAAGCAAATGGCGAACATCGCCAAACGGAATTCTTAAAAATGTGACACTTTTTTTCAAAAATCCTGATTTCTAGAAAGGAAATGGCTTTTCAGCAGTTATCTCCTCAGCAACTAATGCAATTGCAACTTTCCCAAAACGTTAACATTCGTAACATGAACCAAAATCCACAATTGCAACTATCTTTTCAAAATCCAAATCCCGGATTGGGATTTTCTCAAAGACAAAATCTAAGGCAAGGCATTCCTCAGCAGCTAGTTTTGATACGACCACAACATCAGATGTTAAATGGAGCACAAAACAACTTGCAAATGGCCGGGAATTTTCAACCGCAAATTCAAAACGCACAAAGACAACACTTTTTGGCACCGAGACAGCTTTTGATGCGACCGTCGTCTGTAAGCGACGAACAAATGTTCCATTTTCGACCAGTGGGGGACACCTCATCAATTCAGGTTCCTCAGCAAATGCTAACTCGACCCGAATTAGCACGTCAAAGTCGAATCATCGAACAAAATCAAGAATATGCTCCCAACAACGGGGACATAAAATCCTTCAAAGTGGACTCAAAAACCAACGAACAAGCCTCAGAGAAAGATTTGAAACAACGCGAACAACGACAAACTCCGCACGAATCGTCTGGAAACATTCAAATGAATTTTCAGCCCATGTCGGATGAAACTAAACCACAACAACAACAAAAACATCATCATCAACAGCAACAACAACAAAATCAACAGCAGCAACAACAAAATCAACTACAACAACAGCATCAACAGCAACAGCATCAACAACAACAACAACAAAATCAACAAAACAACAAAATCAACAACAACAACAACAGCATCTGCGACAGCAACAACAGTATCAGACTCATAACTATCAGCTACAAGAACAACTGCTACAAAAGCAGACATCGCAACAACAATTTCAACTGCAACCGCCTCAACAATCACCACAGGCTCATCAGCAGTTGATGCTCGAAAACAGAGCCCAATTCCACGACGACCTCCAGTCAGAAGAAAAAAAACTTTTCAAGCTCATGGAAACTCTGGAAAAAGTTAAGATGACCTTGACTTGCCACGCGGATTCGGTGAAGAAGTGCACACAGCAACTTGCTGCCAAACAGAGCTCACCAGAGCAGCCCCCTCTGGCTCCACCCACATCTGACCAACCGTCCAGAAGGCCTGATCCTGTTGGTTCCAATGGAGAACTGGTAGAAGTCAAAAGGAAAAATAAGGTTCGTGGTTATCATTCATCAACCAAGCTGTGATGTTGTCATTGTTCTGTGATTTATGGCCACTTTTGCTTTTAAATATTTCATTACAGAGCGGTTAATTGCGTTTAATTATGATAATAATAGCACTGACGAAACTCGATGTTGAAAAACGTCTGTGAACAATTTTTAAAATTTTATTTTCACGAATAATTCCGGACAATGATTTTTTCACTTTTAAACAAAAGAGATCCATCAAAAATGGAAAATGAAGATATTGAAAAAATAAAACAATTCCTAGCAATAATGTGATTGTTGTTTATGTTTAAAATAATGAAAATCTTTTTAGAAAAGAGACTCAAAAAGAGATCATAAATTCAAGACTATCTTCGCACTTGATTGGAAGAGGTTCATTGGATACTGAAACCAAATTCGATTTCAAAATCTTTTTTAGTTTTTTTTAAAGTGCCTTAAGGGTCGTCCATAAAAGATGTCCACAAAAATTGGTCGATTTTTGGCCAACCCCTCCTCCTCGTCCGCAAATGTCCGTTTGTTGGTGTACCTTCTTTCCACTCTCCATACTATTATACTTTGCGAATATACGCATTTTTGCAAACACAAATATTTCGTATAGATATATGTTAATGGATAAGGAACAATCCGATTGTAGCCGATTTATAAAATTCCTAAAAATTTCGTCAGCTGCCATAGTTTCCTAAGTTGTTGTCCCGTGCCAAGAGTGTGATCGCAATATTTGGCATTTGCTGTTTGAGCAGCTACTCTGTAAGATGAAGTTTTCTAAGAACGAGTTGATCTTCCAGTTCTCTGATGATCACTTTAATAACATTCTGAATTCTTCATCACTGAAACCTAAAATTGTATAATATACATTATGTGTATGTCTCTAAGAACAAGCAACATCATATTTGATGATAGTTCAGTATTTTTTAATGAACCACCCTTTACTTGGATACCTTGTTTCTTATGGTCTACCCTTCCTTCTCGACCCCTTGAAATGGTCCAGTGGCCCGAAAAGTGTGCTGACCCCTTCAACAATCGATCAAATATATTTTTTGTGAAAAATATTCGCGAGCAGCATGGTTTCATCTTCTTTACCTTTTTAATTCCCATTTTACTTCATCCCTAATCTCGACTATTTACAGAATAAATGTACTAATAGCAGAAATAAATCTAACATAAAAAGCAAATAAAAACCCATTAAAATTTTTTTTTGAAAACAAAAAGCCATTTACGAGAATGTGTCACCAACAGCATTTGCATTCATTTGTCGATATTTTTACATACAGTTTTGTTTCTTATTGATTTTACAGTTTAAAATTATTTTATTTTATTAAAATTGAATTTTTTAAAGGAAATTTGTTTCCAAGTCGTTACACACGCGAAAAGTCGTAAATTTAAAACGTGATCCTCGTGGATTTTTTCATCGTCTACGTGGTTCGATGCTCTAAAAAGCTAATTAATTACATCTTTTTGATCAGATTAACTTTTAATTAATTTAAATTCTTTTAGTTTCGTCTACAAAACAATGTTCTTTCATCTGGTTTGCATTTTTAACTCTCTTTTTTTACTGGAAATATTTATAATTTCAATATTATAATTCTTGGCGCAAAGTATAGAAATAATATTTGGTAGCAATTGAATTATTGTCATGTCGCCAAGTTTAGCAGGAAAATGGCACAAAATCCAGTCAGTAATTATTCACAACTAGCACCTGGATGAAAATAACAGGAAGCGAGATTTTATGGAATATTTGATGAGCTTCTGAAGAGAAAGTTATGATTGGTTGTCGTTGTTTAGTCGATTTTATTTTATTCATAGCATTGAAATAACCGATCACCTCTTTTTATGTCTAAATTATTTATGTAGATTAAAAATAAATATCCTTACTTAAGAATAATAAACCACATTTAAAATTAAAGCAAGATAATTTAAGCAGATATTTTATAACTGCGCAATAAATTCGGTAATAACCTAAAGATATTTCGCAAAATTTACACGAAACATCCTCAAATTCTTTCACCATACGTTACAAACTTAACTTTTAAAAAATGTTATAAAATCTAATGAAATACACATTTAATTTAAAATATTTAAAACATTTTAGACGGTTGTGAAATGCAAGGTGACTTTCCAGAAGATAGGAGAGATTGACACACTCCATGACAGATTTGCTGCCAGCGTCATCGTTAAATCCAAGTGGCGAGAGCCTGAGTTCGATTCCTGCCGTGACATGGTTCTTTAGAAATTAATAATAATAATAAAAATAATAACGACAATAATAACATCAATAATAAGAATAACAGCAACAATAATAATAACAGCAATAATAATAATATCAACCTAATAACACCAACGATAATAGTAATAATAGCAAAAATTTTAACTGCAATTTTAAACATTAATGTGCTCGTTTTGAATCCACATTAATTTGAATCCTTGGCAATTATAATAATAAAAAATAAAAATTGAACGCCATAATTTCTGGTGCGGATTTAGATCGACAATCGAGGATTCAATTCCAAGCACCAATCGATCATAATCCCTTGAAAGCCACGTCGTCACTTCCTTCAACCATTCTTTCCATCAATCAATCCAGGAATCCGAAGACATCAACTGGAACTGCTATTGGGGGCCAAAGCTTTTCATCGAAAATGCCATCGGAGATCAACAAGGTCAGGTCACGACCTCGTTGACCTTTGACTCTAAGGGAAGAGCAATCGTGGTGGAAAATAGGAGGCTCAAGGGGAATTTCCAAGAGTTTATGGAGCTCAATCAGTTTCCATTTGACACCCAGGTACGTTTTGGAGTTTGTAATTTTAATGGTGTTAACGATGATAATGATGATGATTATTATGATGATAATGACGATGGTGATAATGTGGTGGTTTTAAAATCGAAAGAATGCAAAGAAATATAGAGATATTATGCACAATTTGTGATAATAAAATCAAATTTAAAAAAAAAATAGAAAATAAATATTAATAATAATAATAATGATATGGAAAGTAATGATAACGATTCCAGGACATCACCATATCCGTGACGTCCGAACGATGTGACAAAGAGGTGATAATCGTGGAAGATGTCAATGATTGTTGTACACTCAATGCTGATACCTTTGCAGGTGAGACCTTAAACTGATAAATTTTACTATGGTTAACAAGTTAATTATTATTAATAATTATTAGTACATAGAAGGAATAAATAGAATACTTAGAAGGTTTAAATAGTTTTCACTGTCCATGTGGGTCATTCCAGGGCAAATCATCACAATATCTGGCAATACTATCTTGGATTTTGCTGAAATTTGGCACATTTGTTAATCTAGATGGCTAAATTAAACAACTAAAATGTATTTAATTTATTATTAACAATAAAAGCAATAGTAATATCATTGGTAACATTAACAATAATAATAAAATAATCATAAATTAAACAAATTAGACATATGTCTCTAAACCTGCGGTTTGAGAAAATCATTATGTAACACATGATGCACTGCACATCATGATCTAATGACGAAAAGGGCTACTTTTTCATGTTCGTCCGTGATAGCAAGATGGAATCTTAAAAATTGAGATATTTATTGGGGTTAAAAGAAATAATTGATTTTTAAGCTTTAATTAAAGTATTAAATTGGTCATCACATGGTTTGTTTAATGCATGTTATTAAGATCATTTTTGTTACTAAATCTTTTGATTAATAACACTAATTATTATTACATATATTAATACGTTTTGAAAAATGATTATGTTCATACCAAATGAAACAATTACAACAAATCACAACTAAAATTCCAACAACAACAACAAGTTACCTATTCCAACAACAACTGTGTTCCAGGTGAGCAGGAGTGGCACCTGTGGAAGTACGTGCGCACCTGGAGAAGAACGAGAACCGACGACAACAAGAGCAACAAGACCAATCATTCGGCATTCAGTTGTGCTTGTCGTGTGTCCAGGAGACCTGGATTTTTCATTTGGAACATCCTTATCGTCATGGTTGGTTGAACAACGGCTCGATGTGTTGTTCCTAGAGTTATGTTAATGATCTTTGGTTTAGGTTAATATTTTTAATAATTTCTGCTGGAGAATTTTAATGATTTTTTTATGTTTGGATTGTTTAATGTCAAAAATCATTTATAAATACATTTGCATTCATTTATTATTATTGTTATCTATTATTATTGTTATTTAAGATTGCAAGTAATCGTATGAAATTATTTATTTTTATTCACTATTTATATTATTATTTTACCTAACCAATGAATTTATAAAATATTCATCATAATCTCCAGGAAGCATCGATATACATCACCAAATGCAAAGGAGACTCTTCTGATGTATTATTAACTGCATTAAAACTGCACTGGATTTAATAAAATCCATCCATCTTGGTTCTCAAAATTTCTTTACCCTTGGGTGTGTTTTACCTCGACTTCAAATGCTACCCATCTTGAATTTTAATTCCTTGAGTTCCTAATTTCTTCTGAAGAAAAGATGGTAAAATAAAATATTAATAAAATAATTACCTTACTGAAACAATTACAGTAATACAACGATATTACAATAAAGGCAAAAAGAGAACCATTTGTTTACGTATTATAAAATGGATGTATTAAAATTGCCACAAGATCTTGTAGAAAATTTAAATAAAAAAAAATTTCGATATCTTTCAAAATAAATGCCCCCAGATAATCTCATCAATAATGACTTTTTTTTTAAAAATATAAATGACCTCCCACATCGTCTTCAGAGAATCACATTCATCACTGTAATTGCGCGCTGCCTGACATTTCTCTGTACGAGGCCATTTTACTCGAGGATTCAATTAATATTTCTGAATTTTGTTTCGATTAGATTTTACAATTTTATAATTTTATAACTTTATAATTTTACTGTGCAACGCAGTGAACACGAGCAGGTATTTAGTTTTAAAAAGAGAATTGCTGAAGAAAATTCATCCTTAATAATAAAAAGCAGGTGATTTTGATTTTTTACTTTTGGAAATTGAAAATGATGAGTGTGAGTCGTAATCAAATTTGTTTAAAGCAAATTCCAGCTATTAATATTTTTTATTTATGATCAATCAAGATACAAAATATTGTTATGGTTATTAATATTATTATTAGTAGTATTAGTAGTATTGTTATTATCTTAACTTATTATATTAATGTTTATTTTAATTATTATAACAATATTTATTATTATTTAATATGATAATTCATAACTTAATAATAATTGGTGCTTTTGTTTAAATACTGCACTCATGTGTACGTGAACAATGTTTTAGGTTCAATATTTCTTGACATGTGATTTTATAAATAAAAAATAAAAAATAATTTTTTTCAGGAACATAAAATGGTCAATTTGAAATCAATTATAATTTTTTTTTTACTATATCATTTTTAAATTATGAAATTACAAAATAATTACTGTGCAATACGTTGATAAAATTACAAATTTTCAAGTTAAAAAATACAAGAAAATTGCTCTTTTTGTATAATAATATAATATAAAAATGAAATATAATAATACGTAATAGCGAAACAATTGTAAAATAAATATGTAAACTTTGAAAGTGAGAGATTAAGTTTGTAATTATTAATACTTATTTATAATTATTGTAATTATTTAATATTATAATTACATTTAAGTAAACGTAGGACTTGCGACAGTTGATGAAATCCAGCAGAATTTATTCGGATGTAAGGACACATCCGATGTTGAGATTGAGAACTTTCCAAATCTTTACATGCCCTTACATATTGACCTCAATAGATGAGACTTTATTATTATTATTATTATTATTATTATTATTATTATTATTATTATTAGTATTATTATTATTATTATTATGATTATTATATTATTATTATTATTATTATTATTATTATTATTATTATTATTATTATTATTATTATTATTATTATTATTATTATTATTATTATTATTATTATTATTATTATTATTATTATTATTATTATTATATTATATTATTATTATTATTATTATTATTATTATTATTATATTATTATTATTATTATTATTATTATTATTATTATTATTATTATTATTATTATTATTATTAATTATTATTATTATTATTATTATTATTATTATATTATTATTAATTATTATTATTATTATTATTATTATTATTATTATTATATTATTTATTATTATTATTATTATTATTATTATTATTATTATTATTATTATTATTATTATTATTATTATTATTATTATTATTATTATTATTATTATTATTATTATTATTATTATTATTATTATTGTTTTTATTAATTCAACACAACCGCAACGGTCGGAAAGTCAATGACGCCAGGTCTCAACAAGAGTCCACAGGCAACAAAACTAGCATGCATGTCATCTTAAATCCTAGAAATAAAGTCGAAACAAAACAAAACAAAAATTCTGTCGTTCTTGTTTAACTGAAATGTCATCCCAGAATCTTTCTGAGTATATGGGCAGTTCCATTCAATGCAATCTTTTGTATTTCATATTGGTTCGGCCTTCCTGGGATCTGCTCCAGCTCTTTCCTGTAGTTTTCTGGAATTGTTCCTAATGCTCCCACGATGACTGGTATTGTTTTGACTTCAACTTTCCACATTCTACTGACTTCAATTTGTAAATCTTTATATTTAAGAATTTTTTCATTTAATTTTTTTATAACATTTTGGTCGTCAGGTATGGAAATTTCAATCAACAGGCAACAATTTTCCTTTCTATCCAAAAATATGATGTCCGGTCTGTTAGCAAGTACTGTTCTGTCCGTTAGTACACCTTGGTCCCACATAAGAGTGACGTCATCGATACTCACCACAGGATCAGGCTTATGTAAATAATATTTCTCAACTACTGGGACATCGAAACTTTTACATATTTTCCAATGGATGTACGCAGCAACTTTATTGTGTCTTTCAGTATATTCTGTTGGAGCAAGCATCTGGCATCCTGCAATTACGTGTCCTATGTGTTCCTCTGCTCTGTGGCACAATCTGCACAAGCTGCTCACATCTTGCTTCAATATGTGTTTTTGGTAATATCTTGTTTTCAAGGCCTGATCCTGCGCCGCTATGATTAAACTCTCAGTCTCCCCTTTCAATCCACTACGGTTGAGCCATGAAACTGTCAGTTCTTTACTAATTCCTATCTTTTCCACATTCCTCAGAAACTGTCCGTGCAGGGGTTTTCTTTTTTTTTCTTCCAACTTTTCTACTTGCATCCTTTTTGTTAATTCATCGGTCATTTTCATTCCAACGTTCTTCTTCAGCGCGTATTTATTTTGAATTTTGCTTGATTCTTTCAAGATTGAGTATTTTTTCTTGAGACTGTCGTTCAGTTTTACTATTTGGATTAACCCACTGTTTTGTGATTTGATATATTCTGACAGACCCAATATAGCCTGTTGATATACTGACCAAATCTCAAGTAACCCTCTACCACCATTCTTTCTTTTAATGTACAACCTCTGCACATCACCTCTCGGGTGGTGCATTCTATTTATTGTTAGAATCTTTCTTGTCTTTCTGTCAATTTTATCTATTTCTGATTTTAACCATTCGATTATTCCGAAGCCGTAAGTGAGAACTGGCACTGCCAAACTGTTAATGGCCATGATTTTGTTCCTTGCGTTGAGTTCGGTTGCCAATATTTTCCTTATTCGTCGGTAATATTCTTTTTTTTACAATTTCTTTCATGACTTTGTTGTTTACACCACCTTTCTCTTCCATGCCAAGATATTTGTAAAGTTCATCTGCATCTAGTGATCTAATTTGGAGAGAATCTTTAAGCTGAATATTTTTTCCTTGAATGATCTTTCCTTTCTTTATCGCGACTGTAGCGCATTTTTCTAATCCGAATTCCATTTGAATATCTTTGCTAAATTTTTCAACAATTCTCAAATTTGTTTTCATATGTTCTTCATTTGTAGCAAATAACTTCAAATCGTCCATATACAGCAAATGGCTTAACTCCTGTTCGTGAATTATATAACCTTTACCATTTTTCCTCAGAGCATTGGATAATGGTATCAATGCCATGCAGAATAGTAAGGGTGACAAAGAGTCTCCTTGAAATATTCCTCGTTTGATAAGGATGATTCCAGTTTTTATGCATCCATCTCCACTCGTTAGCATCATTGTAGTTTTCCATTTAAGCATTGAGCACTCAATGAAATCTCTGATAACTTCGTTAACTTTGAATGTTTTCAGTATTTGCTTAATCAATGAGTGGGGGATTCTGTCGAACGCCTTTTGTAGTCTATCCAAGCAACGTACAGATCTTTTTTATTATTAGTATTATTTTAATTATTATCTTATTATTATTATTATTATTATTATTATTATTATTATTATTATTATTATTATTATTTATTATTATTATTATTATTATTTTTATTCAAAAAAAATCTCGAGAGTCCCGGGACAAAAAAAATGCCAAGTCTCTTCCAGAGACCTTAGGCAATATCATACAGAAAAAAAACAAACAAACAAAAACAATGGCTGTTCTTAACTAAACAAAAAGAAATTTCCTTCATCCTAAAACTTTTCGTAAAATTCGTGCTGTCCCCATCAACGCAATACTTTGAATCTCCTCCGCCACAAGCCCCGCCTCTATGCTTTCAATTTCCTTCCTAAAATTGTCTGAAACTGTCCCTAGTGCCCCAACCACCACCGCGCGATGACTCTTGCTTTCACTTGCCACATTCTGGAAATTTCAATTTTTATGTCTTGGTACTTCAATCTTTTTTCAGTTTCTTTTTTTGAAACGTTCACATCGTCGGGTATGGCTATATCTATTATTAAGCACGCTTTCCTTTTGTTATCCAGAACTATTATATCAGGCCTGTTGGCCACAACTTTTCTATCCGTTGTCACCGCGTGGTCCCACATGATCACCTGATTTTCAGTCTTTACAACTTTATCTGGTTCGTGCAGATAATATTTTTCAACAACTGGTACTTTAAGATGCATCAGTATTCTCCAGTGCACATACCCGGCCACCCTGTTATGCCTCTGCAAATACTCCGTTGCCGCTAGGGCCTCGCACCCGGACACTAAGTGACTAATATGCTCTTCAGCTTTAAAGCATAACCGGCAAACACTAGCAACTGGCTGATGGAGAATATGTCGTTGGTGAAATCTTGTATTCAGGGCTTGATCTTGTGCAGCAATCAAAAGACTTTCTGTTTCTCCCTTCATTCTTCCATCGTTTAGCCATTTTACTGTCAATTCTTTATTGATATGTGTTTCTTGTAGCTGTTTGAAGAACCTGCCGTGGAGTGGTTTGGATGTTATTTTGGAGATCCTTTCATTTTCTTTTTATTTTTGTTTTGAGTTCACACACAAGATTTCCATTTTCAGATAAATTTGTTAGTTTGTATTTTGTCCTGATTTTATCTGCTTCCTTTTGCAATGAATATTTCTTTTTGACGTCATCCCACTTTTTCACACTTTGGATCAGTCTGCTATTTTCTGTCTGCAAATATACTGCAAGGCTCAGTATACTTTGCCGATAAAGAGATTGCAGTTCGAGCAAGCCTCTTCCTCCTTCCTTTCGTTTGACATAAGTCTGTCTGTCTACGTCCGCTCTCGGGTGATGCATTCCATTTATTGTTAATACTTTTCTTGTTTTCCTGTCAAGTTTATTTATTTCACTTTTAAGCCACGGTAAAATTCCAAAACTATATGTCATGACTGGTGTGGCAAGACTATTAATAGCCATAATTTTGTTTCTGGAACTTAGTTGAGTTTTCAATATTTTCTTCACACGATAGAAATATTCCCTTTTCACTTTCTCTTTCATATCCTTGTCCTTTATGCCGCTTTTCTCATCCATGCCGAGATATTTATAGAACTCCTCCGTTTTTAATGATCGGATGACAATTCCCTCTTTGATATTTATGTCCTTCCCATTTTCAGCTTTGCCCTTTTTTATTTCAGTAGTTGCGCATTTTTCAATTCCAAATTCCATTCGTATATCTTCACTAAATTCCTCAACAATTTTAATGCACTTTTCCATACTTTCGTGATCTTTGGCAAATATCTTTAGATCGTCCATATAGAATAGATGACTGATTTCTTCTTTTCCTTGTTTGTAGCCAATTTTTGCGGCATTAAGACGTCTCGATAGCGGGATCATAGCCATACAGAATATCAACGGTGACAGCGAATCTCCCTGATATATGCCTCTTCTAATAGAGATTTTATCTGTTTTTTATATATCCTCCCTCATGATACAATATCAAGGTCAGGCGCCACTGCAACATAGATTTTTCCATAAATCTTCTGATGACATCAGAAACTTTGTATATGCGCATAACATGGGTAATCCAGGTATGAGGGACACTGTCAAACGCCTTTTTGTAATCGATCCATGCAACATTTAAATCGTGTTTGCCTTTTTTTGTCTTCTGCATAATCATTTGACTAATCATTAAACTGTCTTTACATCCTCTGCTTCCTTTTCTGCAACCTTTTTGTTCTTCTGGCAATATCTGATTATTTTGGAGATGACTGTATATTCGGTTGCATAGGATTCCTGTCAATATTTTATATGTAGTCGGCAAGCATGCTATGGGCCTATATTTTTGGGATTTCTGGTTTCTCTGGATTTTGGTATTAAATATGCAGTTCCTTCCGTCATCCATCCAGGCATGTTGTCTGGTTCTTTCAATATCTTGTTAAATGCCCATAACAACTGTTTGTGTAGTGATGTCAGGTACTTTAACCAAAAGTTATGAACTTTATCAATTCCTGGTGCCTTCCAGTTGTGAGAGAATTTGATCACTGTTGTCAATTCATTTATTTCAAGTTCTTTCCATTCAAGTTGATTTATTTCATTGTATAGTGCTTCTTCATCACTAATCCAATTTGCTTCGGAGTTATGGCTAACCTTCTTTTTCTAATATTCCTTTCCAGAACTTTTCAATTCCTTCCTTGTCAGGTGGGTCAGTAACTTTAATTTGGTTTGAAGTCATTTCTCTATAAAATCTTTTGGCATCATTTTTAAATGTTTTGTTTTGTTGATACTGTTCACTTCTTTTAGTATATCTTCGTAGTCTCTGGGCCTTGGCTTGTAGTTTCATCTTTATATTTTGTTCTAACTCATCAATTTGATTTTTTGACAATGATGCTTTATCTAATAATACTTTCATCCTGGCTTCAACTTTACTTTTTTTATCAGATTTCCTTTGTTTAAATTCCTTTATGTATGACAGGTCTTTTCTACATTCATTGATCACTTTTTGGATTCTTTCTCTCCATCCCGTGCCTCTCACCTGAATTTTTGGTTGTTCAGTTTTCACATCTGCAATCACTGCAGCTGTGGCATACATTAGTTCATTTATTTCTGTGATATTCAAGCTTTTTTCAGCTGCAAGTTTGCTAAGGACTTTATTTGCTAATTCTATTTTTGGTAGTCCGTTTTATGTTTTTGATTTTGCTTAGGCATTTTCTATCACAGATTTCATACTTTTTGATCTCATTCAAGCGTGCAGTAATTTTATTTTCCATATCCAACAATTCTTCCATACCTGATTGTTCAGCATTGTTACTTTCAACTGTATCAACCATTTGCACATCAGCTCTCAGGTACCTTGTTGAATTATCCTCAGCACCAACATTGTTATTCAAGATCTTGGACTCAATATCAGAAACGATTTCTTCTATCTCTGATGCTGTGAGTCTGTTTTCTTTTATAATGAACCGCCTTTGGTTACTCAGATTTTTTGCATTCATTCCTGGGAAGATGTCAGGGTTTCTTTCTCTCCATATTTTATATGTATCCGAAGTTACTCCTTCGTTTCCAGTCTTTATAGCGTAATGATATGCCCAGATAATTTCTTTATATTGTTCTTTTGTCCATTTCTGTCTTCTGTTCTGTGAGATGCTAGCACAGGTGTTGTATTTATCTTGCTGTCTCTTTTCATTTCACTATTTGCTTTTTTTGACTCTACAAAACAAAAATTTGGCCTTCTAACTGTGACAACATAGAAGGACCCTGGATCTCCTCTGACTTTGTAAATAAACTTTTCAACCTCACCTGATTTTTCTTTTTCCTGCTTAGCCTTTTTTATCAGTATTCTACACACTGCTCCCTATCTTCTTTGGAGAGGTCATGGCTTACAATTAATGATTTAAACTTCTGCATCTTTTTTTTGTTTGTAACAACTTTCAAGAATCATATATTCTTGGTGGTGTAACTATAAAACTTGACCATCAGTGGTCTGCATCTGTTTCTGTCTTCACTTTTCCTACCCATTCTAGCCATGGAGGAAACATCTCTATTGTAATCAAACTCCAGGCCAAACTCTTTAGCCAATTCAACAAGGCAATCTTTATCTTTATTCTTGGCCTCTTTTTCATCCTCTGGCAAGTTATAAATAACTAAATTGTTCCTTCTAGAGCTTCTGTCTGCTGTAATGTCCATTGATTGTTTTGCATCAGTTACTGTCCTTTGCACAGTTTTCATATCATCTTTAATTTCAGCAACATTCTCCCTGAATAAGTCAGACCATCTTTTTGTTAATTCTTTGTCTGTTATGTCTGGGACTTTTAAACTTTCAACTTTAGTACTTAATTGGTCAAATCCATTGGACCATTTGATTTCTTTCTCTGTGTTTGAATTCACAAAGCTGTCAAATTTTTGCTTCAACTCCAAAAATTCAGCGCTCATCTTTTCTAATTTATTTTTCCATTCTGTCAATTGTCCATTTAATTTGTCTTCTCTTTCTGTTCTTTCACTGGTGATTTTTTTTACTTCGGTTGTCAAATCGTGTATGTCACTCAAAATCATCTCTGTAGTTTCTTCCAACTTCGTGGAGCTAGCTAGTCTTTTAATTTGATCCACATTTTCTTTGCAGCACTTTTCGCACAAATGTAGCCCTAGTTTCGATGCAATTTCAACCTCAAACTTAACGTCTCTTCTGGTCCGAACACCTTCGGCCATTGTTCTTGAAATATACGTAACTAAACTAACCGAGAAAGTAAATATCCGTTAGGATAATCAATTAATGCTTATTTCAACAAATTGTACGCAAATTTATCGAATATTAAGCAAGAATCACTCGGATTTCTCAGCACGAAACAATTCAGCTGAGCGATAACGATTATTTATTATTATTAATTATTATTATTATTATTATTATTATTATTATTATTTATTATTATTATTATTATTATTATTATTATTTATTATTATATCTTATTATTATATATTATTATTAATTATTATTATTATTATTATTATTATTATTATATTATTATTATTATTATTATTATTATTATTATTATTATTATTATTTATTATTATTATTCTTATTATTATTAATTATTATTATTATTATTATTATTATTATTATTATTATTATTATTATTATTATTGTTATTCTTATTCTTATTATTTATTATTATTATTATTCTTATTTTATTATTATTATTATTATTATATTATTCTTCTTATTATCTTATTATTATTTATTATTATTATTCTTATTATTATTATTCTTATTATTATTATTATTGATTATTTATAATTAAGAATATATAACATCACTTTTCTCTCTCAGTTTTCTCATATGTGGTCTCTCATTTGCAACGTTCGCTGTCAGCCACAAACTTCCCCAAAACAGACTCCAACTGGCTTTCTTCCTCGTCTTAACGACAGTGTCCTTCAAGTTCACTGTCAACCAGAGTTTACCCATGATTGCTTACCTGACTTATATGGTACGAATCTGTTATTATGCTGATTGTTATAGCTGTTATTACAGTAATTAACTCGTTATTACATAAATTTATTACACGTTACATAATTTATAGTTATAATAAACATTTTATTAACTATTAATAATTTCCTTAGAGCTAGCTTTAGAACATAATTTACGGATAACAAATTAAAATAATTTGGGATAATTACTTGCTTAAATGTAGTAAAACTTAATGAAGACTTATGGGGATGCTTAAGAAGCTCTTGAATTTTTAATAAACCACTTTAATCATATTTTAATGTTTGCTAAATGAGACATGCAGGGAAATTGTGTAAAGATTTTATTCATTTGTTAATTTTATGAAAATATTTTACCTGCTTTTCGAAAGCTTCGTAAATTATTGCGCATTTGCATTCTAAAATGCAATTATTTTTCTTTTGAAAATAATTGTTATTAAAAAAACAAAACAATTTCTAGAATAATTTCAAAAATTCTTACAAATGTCTCTTTAATATCATCCCTAGGACAAATACATTCTCAGCACCATGGGCATCTTGATGTGCATCTGCGTGTGGCATGCGGTTGTACCACTCATGGTAGGCGAAGGATACATGGCCAATTGGCCACAATGGGCTGACACGGTTGCCCTGATGGTCTTTGGAGGGGTGTACGTTGGTTTCCATTTGGCCTACGCCCTAGTCATCATCTACGTGGTAGGTTGTCGAGTGCAATGATGAACGGAAAATGGCGGTGTAGATGAGTATTAATTATTATTTATTAAATATTATTTCATTCGAAATACTCTAGCGAGTGATAATTTTCGAGAGGAAATAGTTAACGATTTTAATTTTTATCTATTTAAAATAATTATTTTTTATGCTGGATTTTGTGGGAGGATGTCCACGAGTTTTGTGTGTTTGTGTGTGTGCGTGCGCCTCTTGCATTCTGATACAATTTTCATGTGTTTAAAAAAAATTAATCTTGCATAATTTAGTTGAATTAATGCAACCGTTTTTAATAAATGACTTGGTCATGCCATCGTCTCTTTCTCTTTTCAATGCTGATAAAAATGAAAGTTCTTGCAATTATTTTTGTTTAATAATGTGTCAGCTGTATGCAATTTTTATTTGCATAACATTATTATTATCATCATTGCGCATTCAATTCTTATTCATGTTATTATCATGTATTTATAATTTTTATTTGTGTATAAATGTGTTATAATTCTTACATGGATATTATTATTATTTGCAAGTAATTCTTATTTGGACATAATTCTTATTTGTATATAATTCTTATTTGCATGTAATTCTTATGTATGTATATAATTCTTGTGTATGTATGTAATGCACTTATTTTTCTTCTGCAGGTCAGAAGTGTCAAGAAAGACTCAGTGGTAAAAATTTAATAACGCTGTCGCTTTTTAGCAGAATTCTGTTGACGCCATCATCATCATCGTCGTCGTCATCATCATCATTATCGACATCATCATCGTCGTCGTCATCATCATCATCATCATCGACATCATCATCGTCATCGTCGTCGACATCATCATCGTCATCATCATCATCAGATGTTTGTCCAATTTCTGTTTTTGCTTGTTCAGAGATTTGACATTTTTCTCTTAAAAAATATGAATGATTTTAAAAAAGAATCTGTTTTCTTTCAATAAAGCCATCTTTAACGGACCGTTTAATCCTTCAAAACGTTTCCTTCCTTTTGAAATCCTTTTTATTTCCTTTTTAATCTAATATTTAGATATAATTTCTTTAAAAAAACTTTTTAAGTCATTATTATTTGACACCTATTTATAATCATGTTCTGATTGTTTAAGCAAATACAAATAACAAAATATTTTTCGAAATTAAAATATATTCTATTCAAATAATAAAATTAAATATTTAAATTTTACATTACATGTAAAATATGTTTTGCTTTAATCCTTCCAGGAACACGAAAAAAGACAAGCAGAAAAAATGGCCAAATGCTTGAAAAACAGAGAAATTTGAAACTTTGAAGTTGAGAAAATCTTTGAAAAGTTATTGCAATAATAATAACTATTTCTGGGAAGAAATAGTTAAAAATAAATTTGATCAAACTTCAAATATAATGACTATGAATATATTATGAAATTAAATACAAATTGATTGTACAATTTAATCACGTATTTAATTTAGTAATATAATGTCATTTTTTAAAAATTTATTTTTTTAATTGAATTTAACAAATTCAACGCGCTGCTAATACATTAAAATCCTATTTTATAAAGATTTTTAAATAACGAGAAATTCCTATTTAATCAGATTAAAATTTTAAAATTTTAAATATCTAATATTTATTAATATTCTCGCAATTATTTGTTTTAGATTTAATTAAATATTTTAGTTAGATTAATCTGTCGTTAATGAAATCGATGAGTCCTATATGTCGGAATCTGTGTCCACATCACGTGGTCACGTGGTGGGCTATAAATAGAAACTCTACGCAACATGCTTCTCCTCAATCGTAAGGACTGACTTGAAAAGCTTAACTTTAAATTTTGATTAAAAAATGATTTTATATAATTTATACATTAACTTTAATTACAGTCCTGAGATAGACATGATTGAAAATAAAATATTAGTGTTTATTATTTTAATGTAATAAATACAAAATAAGATTAACCAAATAATTATGAATGGCTGACCAAGACATTAAAATAAATTTTGAAAATATAATAACAAAATTGAAGAATTTGGTAAAGGTAATAGAATCTTATCATCGATTGCAATTTTACCACGAAACACTGTCATCGAATTAATTAAGTGAAAATTACCGCGTTTAAACATTTTCTAAATCAACAGCAGACATTAATTTTAAATTACATTTTTATTATTAATTCATAAAAACTTTAAAATGATTTTATTAATCCGAAAAACAACTTGAAGTTTTAAAAAAATAAATTTGTGGAAAAAATCCATTATTCCACGATGACAAGAAGATGAAGTGAGTGACGATGTTGTTGTTTGAATTTTTAATTCCATTCTTTCCATTAAGTTGCAGGTTTAATTTAAAAATATTTTATTCTATTTATAAATATTGGTATTATAAATAAAATATAAATAACGAAAATTTAATTGCAATAAAAACATTGATGATATAACTATTTTCGAAATATTGTAATTATATAATAATTTTTGATAATATGATTAGAGTGAAATTATCGATAAATGGTAATTAAATCCATAATTTATAAATAATACAATAAATTGGTTTAATTTACTAATTTTAAAAATCAGAATTCTAAATAAAATCTTAGATTTTTGACATTCTCAATTTTGCCCTGAGTTGTTGGGTGATTAGGAATTTGTCCCTGAGATTATGTCGGTGAGATTAATTGGTAATTATTATTATTAAAAAATAAATAAAAGTAAAAAGTAAATTAAATTATTCCAATTAACCAAAGATTCAAATAAAGTCCAGTATAACTTTTTAATTTTAAATCTTTCACTTGAATGAATAATAAATAAATTAGCAATAATAAATTCAAAATGGAGGACAATCAAATGTCACCAGGACAGCGTAACCAAAGAACTAATAACGAAAAGTTACCGCGTACAGGGAGTCATTTGTGGTGGACAGCAATTTCTACCAGTGCAACAAAATACAAAAAACCCTATTAGCAATGGTGTCGACCAAATCACTAGCAAAACAACAACAACAACAATAATAATAATAATAATAATAATAATAATAATAATAATAATAATAATAATAATAATAATAATAATAATAATAATAATAAGAATAATAATAATAATAAGAATAATAATAATAATAATAATAATAATAATAATAATAATAATAATAATAATAATAATAATAATAATAATAATAATACTAATAATAATAATAATAATAATAATAATAATAATAATAATAATAATAATAATAATAATAATAATAATAATAATAATAATAATAATAATAATAAATAATAATAATAATAATAATAATAATAATAATAATAATAATAATAATAATAATAATAATAATAATAATAATAAATATTAATGACAATATAAATTATAATAATTTGAAATTTAATGGAAAGCCTACCAAATGAAATCTGAGTAATAATGGCTTCTTAAACAAACTATAGTTTTTCCATAATTCAGACCACTTTTAAGCAATTTATAACAAACGTAAACATACATTTAACATTCAATTAACCAATTAAAATAATAAATTTAAAAAATAAACAAATATATTTCGCTTTCAATGTCAACGAAAATAAATGAATTTCCGACAAGTCATTTGATATTTAAAGAATAAACACCATGTCAGAATGTGGATTTAGTTTTGAATAAAATTCTTTAAATAATAAATAAAAATCTGTAAATAATAAATGAGTTTGCAAATAAAATTATTTCAAATATTGTACAAAAATCCCTCAACAACAACAACAACAACAACAACAACAACAACAACAATAACAACAACAAGAACAACAACAACAACAACAACAACAACAATAACAACAACAATAATAATAACGACAACAACAACAATGACGACGACGGTAGCAAACTCAGTGTCAAACAAATGCACCTCAACTACCCTCGGCTATTTATTCCTGAAGAGTTGAAATAAATTGGAATTTATAGAATAAAAAACATTTTTGATCGTCGATGCCAAAATTTATATTTTTTTTTAAGCCAGTAATAAGAAAACGAATCAATAATAATAATTTTGAATAAGGCTTATTTTTGCTCATCCACATCCATCATTTCGCTCATACATATTCATCCATTTGTCCAGCATTCCGTCATTCAATCATTCCATCATTTTATTCATCCATCCATTCGTCTATCCGTCTATCCGTCCGTCCGTCCGTCCGTCCGTTCACCCATTCATCATTCATCCATACATCCATACAAATCAGAAATAATTGATTTTCAGTTACGGCAGACCGATTTATAATAACAATAATATTATTAAATAAGTAAATAAAAATAAATACTATTATTGTTATAATTATTATTATTATTATTTCTATAAGGTAACATAAATTATTCATTATCGCCATCTTACAATCTTCAGTCATCATTCAACCATCCGATCATTTTTAGTTTAATTGTCTTCTAACTCCATCGCAAACCCGACATAAATTCCAATCAAAAAGTCTCCACTACCCAGAACGAACTCGCATGCAATTCTGGAGTTTGATCTAAAATTAATGTACTGCTACATATCTTTTATTTTTATTACTTTATTTTTTTATTTCTTTATTTATTATTATTATCATTATTATTATTTAAAAAAACAATGACACGAATTATAAGCGACTACCAAACGCTTCCGTAGTCGACAAAAAACGAAGCAAAAATTAAACCAACAGTAAACTAAAAATATTTACTTCTTAACCTAAATTGTAAATATTTCATTCCGTGGAAAAGGCTTACAGTTCGACAATTCTACGCGGTCAAGAACCAAAGCCAGAAGCAGACGCTTCTTGAGTTTCTATCACGTGATGATGTTACGTGGTATTGTGTGGTATTGCGTGGTATTGTGTGGTGTTGCGTGGTATTGTGTGGTATTGCGTGGTATTGTGTGGTATTGTGTGGTATTGCGTGGTATTGTGTGGTATTGTGTGGTATTGTGTGGTATTGCGTGGTATTTGAGAGTTGCCTGCGTGGTATTGCGTGATGTTTTTCTGTCTTGTCTTGCCTTATTTTATTTGGATTCATTTCTCAATTGTTCGCCTGCCTTGTTTAGGAGGCTATAATTAGTGGGACGTGAATCCCTTTGTGTTGATTTTTGCCTTTGAACGTCATTTTTATTTGAATTTTCAGTTATCCGTTCAATAGTATTTTAGTTTTTTATTTGCAAATAATATTGTTACATTATTTATGATGTTATTATAATAATTATGTTTAATGTTCACACTATAAATTAAATCAGATTGATCTTATGTAGCATTATTTGGTATCATGTGGTGTCATGCAGTATCATGTGCCTTCAGAAGTGTAATTTGTAATCATTAGGAGAAATATTGTAAAGAAACTCTTTTTAACCAGAAATTATGGATAATGATCCGTTACAGTTTAAATGTGCAACAGTCGAAAACATATTCATTCTGTCCTTCGTAAAAATTTTAGTATTTAAAAAAAAAATATTTTTATTAACATATTGTTATTGCTATTCTCAACTTAGTCGCTTTCAATGTTATTATATAATTACTATAAATAGCAACAACAACAACAATAGCAACGACAACAACATCATCAACATCATAATCATCAGCATCATCAATAACAACAACATCATCATCACCAGCATCAATAACAACAACATCATCAACTTCATCATCCTCAGCATCAATAACAACAACATAATCATCATCAGAATTAATAACAAAGTCATCATCATCAGCATCAATAACAACATAATCATCATCAGCATCAATAACAACAATATCATCATCAGCATCAGCATCAATAACAACGTCACCATCATCAGCTTGAATAATAACAACATCATCATCAGCATCAATAACAACAACATCAACAACAACGATGAAACAAAAAATGAAACCACATGGAAACTCAGGTGGAAAACTTCTCACTGAAATTATTTGCTGGAAACAAATGAATGAGAGAACGTTAAGTGTTTAAGTGATTGGTTTTACCCGGTGAGATGGTATTCTGAGATGTGAGATGATGATGATGATGATAACGATGACGACGACGATGATGATGATGATGATTTCTACACCATGACAAGATCGACCGGATCGTTGTGGGTTCCATCAGTTTTGTTAAATTTCAGTCAGTTTTCAGGTCGCATCGATTTGTATGTCAGGGGAAACAATGCTTCCGTTTGTATCCATTTGTTGGTCGAACTAATTTGCACAATGTTTCCATTTTTTAAAATGTTTTCAAACTTAGAAATAATGACGGTAATTATTGTGGGTGCCAGGCTATAGAGTGCGATGATTATTATTGCATTATTAATTAACTATTAGATTAAAAACATTGGATCAGTGTTGCCGACGACGACGATGATGACACTGGTGATGATGATAGATGGTGTAGTCTTAAATGGCTGAAAGCCAAATTAAGCGTCAAAGCAGGCTAAGAAAAAGGGAAATTAATCTGAGAAAATAAGGACAGGTTTCATGGTTCGTCGACCCCGACTGCAATGACGCAGTAAGACCTGAGGAGGATCTTAGTTTCCCTCATTTCCGTCATTCATATTCGGTCACGTGACAGGAATATCGTGATGTGAACTCCTTTCATTGTGATGAAAGAAATCAAGGAGGAATTGTGACGTCATTAACTGCAGTATCATTACTAGAACGGCGTAGCTATTGTTGATGATGATGACGATTATTGCACTGATAATGACGATCGCAATGATAGTGATATTGTAGCTGCTGCTGATGATGATAGTGATGATGATGATGATGATTATGACGATGACGATGACGATGATGATGGTAATGATGTCGTGATAACTATAAGCGATTGAATTCCGCCAGAATAGCTTAAGTTTCGAACGGGGATCACTTAAACAGGTCATAAAATGGAACTTTATTTTTGAAATGAAAGTTGTTAAATGACGTTCGTGACGGGTTCTTGAGGCGATCCATTGTGAGTGAACCTGCATTAGCTTTTGAAAATAAGTCGATCGTGACGTAAATAGCGGAGGAGTCGTTGTTCTCGTTGTAAATTGTTCCACGTTTTATTCTTCAGCAGCAACAAAGACCGCCATCACCAAAAACAAAAACAGTAATAATAAAAATAAATAAATAAATAAATAAATAAAAAATAATAATAATAATTACAACTATAATAATTGAAATCAGTTACAAATTTCATAGGATTTGTGGAGTCAGAAGATAATTTGAGGACATAAATATTCCAAAGGTTGGCAATACCAGTTATGAAGCAGCTGGGCTTGGTTGTACATCATGACAATGACTATGATGACGATGATGATGTTGACGAGGATGATGATGATGCCTTGAATGTTCCTTAGAAAGATGAGATCTTCAAATTTGAAGAAAAAAAAATGTGGAATTAAGAATTAAAAATTTAAAAGCAGATTTTAATGGAATTAATTTAAATCAAAGATTAGAGCAAGAAGGAACGAAAGGGAAACTCATGTGATTATAGCCAAAGCAGGTACAACTGTCGATGTAGCGTGGTGATTATTACCGGGGTAAGCATATTCACGATGATCATAACCACAGGTGAAACCACGGCAGGTGTAGTAAGTAAGCATTGTAAGTATAACCGTGGTATTTATAACTGGAACGACTGTCCTTGCTGCATCTTGTTGCCAAATTGTTTGTAATTTATTTATTACACTGGTTTATAAAAAAAATCAGATTGGAAGTTGTCTATAAATTTTTAGCAGAATTTAACTGAACATTTTGCGCAAGTGAAGAGAAAAATGGCATCAATTTTTCTCAATCAGGTTTTTTCTGAATTGATTTTTAAACTAGACGTTTTCTCGACGCTTCAGCAAAAACACCTCAGCTAACGTAACCGCACAACATCATATTTAAAAGAGGAGAACATGCGCTACATCGTATCCCGACGTATTTTTAGATGGCCGATTAGGCCGTCTACAAACACGTGAAAAGCAAATATCAGTATTTGAAGATCGTTATTTTGATTGGGGGTGTTGCTCCAACGTCTGAAATGAAAAACACCACAATTGAAGTGACGAAGAAGCAAATATGTAAAGAAGTTAATCGACCAACATGTCCTGCAGGATTGGCAGACCAGATGCGACGACAAAGAAGAGAACCAATATGGTAAGCTATATCTAGAAAGAAATGTCGACAAAGAGCGAATTCCAATGTGTCTCAAGGAGGAAGGAGACTGTGATCACTAAACTTCGTCTTGGAAAATGCGCTCTAAATCGACATCTTTTTACGATGAAACGTTACGCAGATTTGGTAAATGTCATATTCTGTCCTCATTCAGGAAAACAAAACTGTCCAGCATTTTCTAATGAATTGTTCGACCAATCAAGAGCCTGGGAAGAGCAACAAGGAAAAATAGATCCATTGGAATTAAGCTCCATATTCAGCAATGCGGAATAGGCTAATGTGGAATTATTATAAATGTGGATTTATAAAGATCGGCCAAATTTGATGTGACTCAACATTTCATTTTGAAACTTGTTTGTCGTTTAGTATTTATTATTTTTATGTTTGTTTGTTGTCTTTCGTGTTGCATCGTGCTGCCAATCAGGTGCAAGTCTCAGCTGTTTGGAGGTGCTGTTTGGTTTTCAGATTTAGAAAAACATTGATCGTGTAAGTGAATATTTTTTTATTTTGTGGAAAAATAAAATTTTAAAATAAAATAATATTTTTTTTTTACAAATCTTTAAAAAAAAATTCTGACTTAAGAACAGAAAATACTAGCCATAACTACGACAGGATTTTTCATGATCCATAAATTTTCTCTCTAATTTTCATAAACGCTTGCTTTTAAGGAAGTCATTAAAGTGCTAAACTGAAATAAACAAATTTAGAAAATACGTTAATTTCAAATGTATTAACAGATTGATTGATATGGACTTTCGATGTTGCAAGATTGGCTTTTTGAATTTTTGTTGTATACAATTAAAATTTTTCATTCGATAAAATAATAAAATTAAATAAATATTAAATTTTATATATTGTATAGAACAGTGATAAAATTATATATACAAAATAAATATGGAATCACGAAAAGCAAAAACGCAAGCCTAAAATTGTGATTCAGGTTTTTTGTGAATGATCATTTCCAATAAATCTGGTTAAATTGTTTTGATCTTCTAAAACATGTTGAGAATTCAAAACATCTTGTTATTTAAAAACATTGTTGTTGGTTAAAAATCTTCGCGAGTAACTCCCGCGGTACACGATTCTGAGCCCATTGTCATCGACTAAACTGAGTAGAATTTCCAACACTTGAAAGCCGATTCATCCACTGATCTTCCAACAGTCTCTTCTCCTAATTGATGGATATCCTGAGAACATAAAACTCGGAGTTCTTAATTTAATTTGTTTTTTTTTAAACTCCTTTGTTTACGACCTGAGGGAGACAAGAACATCACGGCAAACACGTTATTTTTTAGTTTTTTTTATGAATGTTTAATTCAATTTTTAGCGCCTCAGATTGGATAATTCAATTTAATCACAACAACACGAAGCCATATTTTTTCAACTCAAACTTTTTCGGAGCTCTCTTGAGTTTTAAGATTTTGCATGGCAATTTCTTCTTAAATTATTTCTGAAATTTATTGTAAAAAAAAGTAATAATAAAATTATAAAATTGAAAAATGTTGATTTATGTGGTGCCACTATTCGTGAAAAGCTGAGCATCATCCGCCTTTCGGATATGAAAAGATTCTGTTGCAGTAAATTAACTCTGTTATTTTTAATGCAACATTTTTGATGATTAAAAAATATTATTGCTTGAACTGCTTGAAATCAATTCTAAAACAGTTCGCTTAGCATTTTCAGTTCACTAATTCACCTATAAAAAAAAATGGTTAATTCATTTTCATCCGCTCCATTGCAGTTCAATGGACCACCAGAACCACATCACCACGGTGAACAACTCCGCCATCCAAGCATCCATTGGCATTTCCAATGCCTCAGTCGATGGCGACAGAATCCATTACATCCTCTCTCTAATCCAGACAAACTATGCCCCCTACCATGGTTACGTCAGCATCGGTGTTTGCATCATGGGATCCATTTGCAGCATCCTGGTGGTAGCTGTGCTGACCCGACGCCACATGATGTCGGCTACAAGCTTCTTACTGGCGGCTCTTGCAGTCAGCGACTTGCTGACGATGCTGGCCTACGTACCCTTTGCCCTCCAGTTCTACTGTTTGTACGGGGTTCACTTGGGACGGGAAAGAAACAGCAGACCGTGGGCCTATTTCTGCCTGTTCTACGCCAACTTCAGCGTCACCACTCATACCATTTCCATCTGGATATGCGTCGTTCTGTCTGCGTACCGCTACCGATGCGTTCGGCAGTCGACGGCCGCAGCCGGCGGTGGTAAAGGTGGTGGCGGACGTCGGAGCGTTTACAGGAGAGGAGCCATGGCCGAAGAGAGCGTTACTTTCAGCAAGTGAGTTGTTTTTGTTGCTAGTTTTGAAGAATGTTTTATGTGGACGGAAATCATTTTATTCCTGTCGCTTATTTTTTTTTTTTTTAAATTTAGATTTAAGAAATTGCTGTTGAGGATTAAATTTGTTTGACTAAAAAACACTAGAAAACATTTAAATGTATTAAAAATAATATTAAATTTTTTTAATGTCGTAAATGACAAAAAATAAAGCGAAAACCTCAAATTTGTGCTAACGCACACCATTAAGGATCACAAACTTGCTCACAACTCCTGGATGAAACAAGTGTTGACTCTGCATCCACACTACAGATCTTAAAATAATAAATTATGATTAGATGGTAAAAATTATGATAAAATAATAAATTAAATTATATAAATTATGATTAAATAATAAACATTAATATATTAGTAAATCGTAATTATAAAGAATATTTTATGTCAGCCTCAGAATTATAATAGCTAACAATATAAAAATATTTAATTCCACAATCCCTCTTGTAGCAATTATTTCCTGCTCATAGAAAAAGAATGAAGTCCTACAAATGGTTGGAAGCCATTTTCTATCTCAAATACATAATTGGTTCTCAACTTTAAGGCAAAAATATTCTATTGTTTCCTTCCAATATATATATAATAATAATAATAATAATAATAATAATAATAATAATAATAATAATAATAATAATAATAATAATAATAATAAGAATAATAATAATAATAATAATAATAATAATAATAATAATAATAATAATAATAATAATATATAATAATAATAATATAATAATAATAATAATAATATAATAATAATAAATAATAATAATAATAATAATAATAATAATAATAATAATAAATAATAATAATAATTAATAATAATAATAATAATAATAATAATAATAATAATAATAATAATAATAAAATACTATAATAATAATAATAATAATAATAATAATAATAATAATACTAATAATAATAATAATAATAATATAATAATAATAATAATATAATAATAATAATAATAATAATAATAATAATAATAATAATAATTTCTCGTGACTGCATTCGTTTGCAACTGGAGAGGAGTGATCTCTTCAAAATCGTACTCCTCTTGGCGCGGCCTCGGCTTGTCCAGAAGCATGTTAATGAATTTAACAACAACGGCTCTCTCTGGTTCTTACCTGATGTGGAAGCATCACAAGCGCAAAACTCAAAAACGATGGCGGAAACGAGTTGGATTGTAGCGAGGACATTTATTATGTATTGTACGGATTGTATTTTTATAATGTCGATGGTGCTGTGGTTTGCGCATTATGTCCCGGGGTTATCTCAGGCCCAGAAGGGGGACTTTAAATATTCGTTGAGGTTTTTTACATCGTCTGCGATCGAATTTAGACATTTGTTTGGCTGAGAAAATAAACGTAAAAAAAAAAAAAAATAATAATAATAATAATAATAATAATAATAATAATAATAATAATAATAATAATAATAATAATAATAATAATAATAATAATAATAATAATACGCCAATCATACATAGGAACACATATTTCCTTTAATAGACTCAAGGAAGCTCAATACTTTTTAATGACTTGTCAGAATCTGAAACTTAATTTCCAACGTGTCAAAATCTAAAAGATTTTTAATTTTTCAGTTTGTTGATAAAATATTAATTTAATTTGATTTATTTTATTTTGTTTAAATGAATTCGATCTTTATGGAAATTTTCGGATTAATGTTAGACTTTTTAATTTTATTTTCTAAGTTTTATAAAAAAAATAATATTATTAATAATAATTTAATTAAATTTTGTTCTTATGAGAATCACTATGTTGGAGAAGATACTTTGCCTCTTAAGTCTCCATTTTAACCATGGCTTATCAGAATCCTTTTTATCCAATTTGTTGGGTCTTATGTTTTCTGCTTTAAGATGCTTTCCTGATCTTTTATCTCTTCACGAGTCGATGAAAACCATCAAAGACTGCAAATTGGAATCGATGACAAACATACCAAACAAAACAACCAAAACAAACAAAACGAACCGAAACAAACCAAACTAAACATCAATGACCCGAAATTAAATTTTTTCGACCATCTACAAAGGATGATTTGGAATTCATTCAGTCGGTCACGTTACGATGGAACATTCTTTTCACTGGATTTCAATTTCCACGACTTCCTTCCCTGTAAAAGGTTTCTGGAAAACATTTTTCGAAAAATAAACAAATTGTTAAATTTATTTATTTTTAAGTTGTTATAAAAATCATGACTAGAGTTTTTCAGTTTTTATTTTTAAGCTTTTTCGCTTCTACAATTTTAATTCAAGTACTGAAGAAAATGCAATTTTAAAATATAATGTCAACAACCTTTGATTGATTCAAAAATCTGAAGACCATTGATGTATCTGCACGAAATGACTTGGCCATCATGAAACGTGGGAGTTTTTGTCAAGAGGCAGATTTTGTAAGACTTTAAAATTAATTCCATTCCGGGAATTGAACCTGCGATCTCTGAATTAGTTGACTTTGGTCTGTAACAAGATCCACTTTACACAAAAGTTTTAATTGTAAAATAAATTTTTAAAATTATAAAATGTTAAAAATGTTTAAAGTAAATTCCGCTCTTATGATTTTGAACTTTTAAAAGCGATTAAAAAAAAACATCAAGTCTAAGTTTCCAAACTCTTTCTCAATTCGTCATTGTTATCGAGGTAGTTCTTGAGGACATATCCATCCATTCATCAACCATACAGCTGAAAGACACGACCAATTTAGGAGACATCTTGGGTGAATTAACACTGACATGTGAATCCATGGCTTGTTGCTTCTTTATTCTTAAGCTTCCCTTAAACAAAATTTTAAAAAAATAAAATTTAAAGAATTAAATAAAGAAAGCAGAAGTAATTTACTTTTGAAGTCATTTATTTATTTTTAGAAATAATCATTTCTATTAAATTAATTATCATATTTTACTGAAAGGCAGCAGAAAAATATTTTAATTAAACCAAAGGATTTCAAAGAGACAGAAAGAAAGATTATTACTCAAAAAAGGATCACGAATAATGTTGAGATGAAGGTACATGATGTTCCTCCTGATGAGAACTTTTAAATAGTATTGACTCTAAGTTTTTTTATTGTATTAATTATATATTATATTATATTATATTATCTTATCTTATATTATATTATATTATATTATATTATATTATATTATATATTATATTATATTATTATATTATATTAATTATATTATATTATATTCTATTCTATTCTATTATATTATCCTTATCTTATCTTATATTATATTCTATTCTCTTCCTTATCTTATATTATATTATATTCTATTCTATTCTATGCTCGTCTCTTATCTTCTATTATATTTGACAACTATAATAAAATTAATTATGTAATAATGAATGAATCAGTCACCAAATTAACAATTCCTCTTGAAAAGAAATAAATGAATCTCAGACTTTTACGTTTCGAAGTTTTAAACGAAATGGATAATAACAAGTATTAAATTTTGTTCTATAATAAATTTAATAAATAATTCATTTTTTTGGAAACAAATATAATTACATTTAGGAAAAGAAGTAACAAAATTTCTATTTGATAATTCGTAATCGAGAAATTTAATTTCTTGAAATCAAGATTCTTTCGTTTTCGACAGGAAAATTTCGTTTCTCGAAAAACAATGTGCCATTTAGGTGTCAGTTTGTATGAAATTGCAGCATTTAATGCGTGGAATGAGGGAATGAATCTGAAAGTAGAAAAGAAAAACCTGATTCAACGCTCATTATGCTATGAGACTTAAGCGAGCTAAAACTCGGATTACAGGTGTCAATTCGTTTAATTTCAGACTCTCATTGGCCTGTGTGGTGACGGGTTCAGCTCTTATTCTCCTGCCAAACTATGTATCCCTCGGAGTCCGGGAGAGATTCGATATCCAGTTGAACTTAACCATCTACGAGGTGGTCGAAAGCGCTGACCATCCTAGCCTAAACGCCGTCAATTTCTGGATTCATGCTCTCTTGGTGAAGCTTCTGCCCTGCTTTCTCATGTCGATATTTGGAGGTCTCTTGCTAATTTACGTGAGACAGCTTCACAGGAAACGTCTTCTCATCCACCAGTCCGCTCAGACCAAGCACACACCCGTCAGCGACGATCGGAACTCGGAAAAAAGAAACTCTACCAATGTCACTAGAGTGTGTCTCAAGCAGAAAAGCGTGAAAACGGAAGATTTAATAGGAGATAACAAGTCCACCCTCCTAAGGAGCATCGAGTCTGACAAGTCCATTCGTTTGAACAGTTTGGCTTCAAGGAGAGGAAACTCAGAAGCCGTTCAAACTGTTCTGGCGGACAAAATCTCAGAATCGGTCTTTACCAAAGTCTTCGTCGGCACAGCGACCACAACCACGGGCACCTCGACTAAGGAACCGTTTGAAGAAACCCTAAAACAGTGCAGCCTAACTTCAGGCTCAGGAGATCAAATACAAGAAACGACGAAAGACAAACTCAACTCTGCCGACAACACAGATAAGAGCGTCGACGACTGCTCCGAGCGACAGCGTCAGTGTCGCGACAAGTCGTTCTCTGTCGTCAACGCTGCCAGCGAGAGAGCTAAAACTCGGAAAAGCGACCATCAGCGAACAACTGGAATGCTCTGTGCAGTCCTGGTTCTATTTCTCGTGACGGAACTGCCGCAAGGAATTCTGGCACTTGTTTGTGGGCTCGAGCCAAGATATTATCCTCTGTATTACGCGCCACTTGGTGACGTTATGGACATCGTAGCGCTCGTTAATAACGCCATAAACTTCATCCTGTATTGTGCTACTAGTCGTCAATTTCGTTCGACATTTTGGTCGATGATTGTTTGTAGGATCGGTTCTTGGAGCATTAAGAGAAGAAATTAGTTTAGCCGGGTTTTAAGAAGATTATGGTTTTACTTTTATTTTACGATTTGTCAGATGTCATTTCATACCTCTGGAGACATATTGCACCACTTTATAAAGGTAATGAATTACTAACATTACCGAATTAACATTCATATTTATAATTATAAATTAACAAAATAGCAGTGTAATAATGAAGTAAAGTAAAATAGCCGACATCAGCGATTCAAGTAGCGATTGTTAGTAATTTGGAGTGGCGTAGAATTTGTGACGTCGTTTGCTGTCTTTTATCATCCATCCATCCATCCATCCATCATCCATCCATCCATCCATCATCCATCATCCTCCATCCATCCATCCATCCATCCATCCATCCATCCATCCATCCATCCATTCCATCCATCCATCCATCCATCCATCCATCCATCCATCCATCCATCCATCCATCCATCCATCCATCCATCCATCCATCCATCCATCCATCCATCCATCCATCCATCATCCATCCATCCTCCATCCATCCATCCTCCATCCATCCATCCATCCATCCATCCATCCATCCATCCATCCATCCATCCATCCATCCATCCATCCATCCATCCATCCATCCATCCATCCATCCATCCATCCATCCATGAGTTCCTTCAATTGTTAATCGCTACCGGGTGTCGTTGTCTTAGACGCAGTCGGTATGTTTCGAATTTCCGCGAAGAATGGAGAAATAAAATTTTTAAACAAAAACCAATTCGTGATTTTTTTTAAATGCACAAAATCGTTTTTTAAAAGCTAAAACTAGTTTTAAAAAGTTGTTTCAATCAAAACTTCAACTAGCAAAACATAAAATAACGCATTCTTTAAAAATAAAATTAAAAAATGTTAAAATCACTAATAACAATAAAACGAATCACATTTAACAAAAAAACAATTATGCTGAGCAAATGATTCGACGATGCAACATTTCTCCACGGCATCCAATTCACACGGTGACAGGCGATCTCTTCCGACGTGTCCGTGAAGCTAATTGTTCCACTCAAAACGGAGGCTCCTTCGGGAATGAAATACTCCTTCGCTAATTAGTTCCAGCTGGAAAGAAGAGCGGCAGTTGTCCTGGAAGAGATTGACTCCAGGACTAATGTAAAAGTTTCGCTGCAATTCAAAAGGAAATCTTTAATTGGAGGCTGCCGTTGATGTTTCATTTTCTATCCTTCCGTCCTTCCTTCCAGCCATACGTTCATCCACGAAACGAGAACATGGTCGTTTAATACTCTAATGATAACAAATAACAACAACAACAACAACAACAACAACAACAACAACAACAACAACAACAACAACAACAACAACACAACAACAACAACAACAACAACAACAACAACAACAACAACAATAATATAATAATAATAATAATAATAATAATAATAATAATAATAATATAATATAATAATAATAATAGCACATTTTGTAATGTATTTGTTATACATTAAATCTTCCTGTAATAATTGTTGAATAGACGTTTTCTCGACGATTCACCAAAAACACCTCAGCTGACGTAACCATGCAACGTCATATTTAAAAGAGGAGAATGCCGTGTGGGTCCGAGGAATTTAGATGCTATTTCTAGATGGCCAGTTAGGTCAGCCACCAGACACGTGGAAAGCAAATATCAGTCATTGGAGCGTTGATAGGCCGTTGTTTTGACTGGGCTGTTGGTCCATCGGCTAAAATTAAAAATAAAACTAAAATTAATTAGATAATGAGCAGGTCTTCTAATTTAGACTCTTTACAAAGATTTTTTTGATTCCTAATAACAATGATAATGGCAATGGTAGTGGTAATACATCCATCCATTTATTCATCCATGCATCCTTCCATCCGTGATTCTGCAGATGACAAGGCAATGTTATAATTTTGACCCTATGCTTTACCTGGCAGGGTCATGTGATTCAAGAATGGTGTCCATTCGAGTTCACATAACCATTTTTTCTGTTGTTATTGTTTATTTGTTTTTATTTTAATTTCATTTCAATGCGAGCCACTTATTATTGTACCATCACCTTCTGAAGTCAGCAGCTTATCGAAATCACAAAACAAGATATTGATTTTAATTCTTAACAAGGGCTTAGGTCGCTTAATAATGCCATGGAATGCTCAACCGGCTAACCTCAGGGCCTCTGCAAGTTCAACCAATTCAAGGCCTGCCTCAAGACCACCTCTTCCCACAGCAACCGAGGACGGAGCCCACCTGACGCCGACGCTTATGGCGCTCTACAAATGCACTTGTTATTATAATTGTTATTATAACTCTAAAGACAACAAATAATAATAACAATAATAATAACAGCAAAAACGGCAACAATAATCATATTAATAAAATAATAATAATAACACATTTTTTAAATTTGTTTATTATTCATTAATTCTTCAATAGTTTAGATAGTAACTGTTGCTTAGAGGTTTTCTTGACATTTCAAAAACACCTTAGCTAATGTAACCGCACAAAGTCATGTTTAAAAGAGAAGTATGCCACGCGTTCTGTCTATTATGGCTTATTTCTAGATGGTCGGTTAGGCCAGCTACCAAACACACATCAAGGAAATACCGGTAGTTAAGGGCCGTTATTAGGCTATCTTTTGATTGGGGGTGTTGATCCAACGTCTCAAATGAAAAACACTACAGCTCAAGTGACAAACAAGCAAACAAAAATAATGAACAAAATCTGTTAGGGTTATGATGCGCCCGCATGCGCCTCTCACAATGGCAGCGTGGATTAGAACCCCGTTGTTCAGCAGGTTCACCGCCCAATCATCTTACTATGCAAAGGACGATAATAAACAATTTACAAAATTTTAAAAATCTATAAGGCTGATGGGTCTGTTTTTCTACCTAATATTAAACCTCATCTGTTCTTTGGGGTGCATTCATTATATTAACTGCGAAGAAACATGAGCAAACAAGCAAATGAAAATAAAAATGATGTAGATGATTAGCAGGTTTTCAAATTTAGCCCGCAACGGGAGTTGAACGATAGTGATTGAGAGTTGTGCAATGTTACAGCTCAAGTGACCAACAAGCAAACAAAAATAATGAACAAAATCTGTTAGGGTTATGATGCGCACGCATGATATTCTTGAAATGTCAGCGCGGATTAGAACCCATTATTGTATCACATATTTTCTGAAAACAACAGCTTAACTGGAAGAACATAATTGTTAAGAACATCTGAAGTCGGCTTGGAATTACGTAACTGCGTATTAAACTCGAATACGGAACTTTTAATCCTACACGGATTTCAGTGGATGCACACAAATCCCATTCTTGCCAAAGACGCTGGACTTATGAAATATTTTTTAAATGCATTTTAAAGTTATAAGTGGTGAAGGTTGCAACGCATCTTTCAATTGTTATGAACGTAGTCCCCTAAAGGTCAGAAAGTTGCAGGGTACGGGTCATTATGGATGTGCTCCGGATACTAATGAATTTCAAATGATTGATGGATTCAAGATCCTGATCCGAGAACGTCCAACACAAAACTCATTCAGCAATAATTAACCATCCAACTGTGGTGATTGATGTTCAGCGCGCGCAAAAACTTTAAAAATTCAGTGCATGTGTATTTGAAGGAATATTAAAAATAATAAATAAAATAAAATAACTTAAAAATGATTTTATAAGCAGAAAATTATTTGTTTCAAAAACATGCACTATTAAGTAATTTTTAACAATATTAAAATTTAACATGATTAAAATTGAAAATAACAAAATTGGCAGAAGTTAAAGCGTTGAATAGATATGATGATTAATTAGACTTTATTTAAATTTAAGTAAGACAAACAATTTTTACTAATTTGATAAAAATTAAGCAAAAACAAACTTTTTCATCTCCGTGATGACTTCAATCGTGCAATTGCATCCAACCGACGAAGACGACGACGCTGATGATGATGATGGTGATTATAATTATTATTATTATATTATTATTATTATTATTATTATTATTATTATTAATATTATTATTATTATTATTATCATTATTATTATTATATTATTATTATTATTATTATTATTATTATTATTATTATTATATTATTATTATTATTATTATTATTATTATTATTATTATTATTATTAGTATTATTATTATTATTATTATTATTATTATTATTATTATTATTATTATTATTATATTATTATTATTATTATTATTATTATTATTATTATTATTAATGCCACCAAACATGTGGAAAGCAAATATCATTAATATGATTAGCAGCTTTTCAAATTTAGCCCGCTTTCAACTAGTAGTGCTAGTAATCAATTGATTTTTTATTACAAATAATGATAATGGAAAAGGTAGTGCTAGTAATCCATCCATCCGTCCGTTCATTGATCTCTCACGATGGCAGCGCGGATTCGAACACCGCTGCGGTGAACCGTCCTAATCATCCAGATATGCAACATTAATAAAACATTTTTTTTTATTAATTAGATGCTAAGCAGGTTTTCCAATTTAGCCCCTTTTCAATCGTTTTTCTGTTTCCTATTAATAATGATAATGAAAATAGTAGCGGTGGTAACCCAACTATCCATCTATTTATTCATCCATTTAATCATTTTTGTAGCCATACATTCATTCATCCATCCCTGATTCTTCAGATGACAAGGTGATGTTGACATTTTGACCTCAACATCTTAACTTTACAGGGTCACGTCTTCCAAGAACAAAATTGACAGAAGTTAAAGCATTGAATAGATATGATGATTAATTAGACTTTATTTAAATTTAAATAAGACAATCAATTTTTAGTAATTTGATGAAAATGAACTAAAAACTTTTTCATCTTCATGATGACTTCAACCGTGCAATTGCATCCAACCAACGATGACGACGACGATGATGATGATGGTGATTATTATTATTATTATTATTATTATTATTATTATTATTATTATTATTATTATTATTATTATTATTATATTATTATTATTATTATTATTATTATTATTATTATTATTATTATTATTATTTATTATTATTATTATTATTATTATTATTATTATTATTATCATTATTATTATTATTATTGTTGTTGTTGTTGTTGTTGTTATTATTATTCTGTTGCTGATGAAGTAAATGATGATGCCATTAACTATGACTACGATGGCTATGATCCCTGGACGAATTTCCCTTCATTATAAATTTATTATGCTTTTAATAATATTTTATTTTATTCAATTACATTTATTCCTCGCTAAATCATTCTTTTCTTTTTACCGTAACTTATGTATTTCTGTTTAACTTGATAACAAATACCATTGCATTTTCTTTACATTTGTAATTTTAAAATATTTAGTTCTTGACCTTTGACAAATTTCGAGAAAAAATTGGCCAATAAAAGTATAAAAGTTGTTGTTGTGACGCCATCTTGGAGTATGAAAGGAACATGCTTCGGGATCGGGGGAGTTTGAACGGGAGTTGAACTATAGGGATTGCGAGTTGTGAGATGTTACATGCGAATATGTACTTGGCAGCCATTAGCGATATTTTCGTTATTGTTTCTGTTTCTGAATATTTGACAGCCAATAAAATTTACTGTTCAATTTGTTATTCTTACAAAGGCTCATCAACCGGCGCAGTCGAAGAAAGAAAAGTTTAAAACTCTGAAGAGTGATATTTTTCGCGAGAAAATCGAGGCTTCCGTATGGCCAAGCATTACTGGAATTGCTAATTCAACACCAACGAACACCCTTGGAGTCGGGTCTTTCACCCAGTAAATTGTTAAACGGGAGACAACTACGAGGAAAATTAGATGTACTTTTGCCTTCGGTGTATCAAATAGCCAAAAGTTTACAAAACAGACAGAACGATCTTACGTCCAACAAGAGAACGAGCAACACCAAATTCGATGTCGGAAAGCCCTGTTACGCATGACGCATAGGTCCGGGTAAGGATCGCGTTCCTAGATGGATCCCGTCAGTTGTAGTTCAAGTCTTGGGACCTCGCCATGTTTTGATACAGGCCGTGCCAAAAGGACCTACTTGGAAGAGGCACGTTGAGCAATTAAGGCCCAGACCAGGAGTAGATGAGGACGGTGACCCAGGCATGGTGCCGGGTCCCACTCCAACTTCAAGAAATATTCCACTTCCAACAACAATACGAACAACGGTACAACCGCGGAAAAGACCCAGAGGTCGACCAAGAGGACTAAGAAACTTTCAGCAACCAGACCTACCGGATCAAGAAATTACCCTGCCTAGACGGTCAGAAAGATTACGCCTCAAAGCCCTGGGAGATTCTTCGGCTGGCGCGGAGGTGTTGTGACGCCATCTTGGAGTATAAAAGGAACAGGTCTCGGGAGCGGGGGAGTTTGAAAGGGAGTTGAAAGATAGGGATTGCGAGTTGTGCGATGTTACATGCGAATACGTACTTGGCAGCCATTAGCGATATTTCCGTTCTTGTTTCTGTTTCTGAATATTTGACAGCAATAACGTTTTCTGTTCAACTTGTTATTTTTATAAAGACTCAACAAATAGTGTAATTACAACAATAATAATCATAACACATTTTTAATTTATTAACTATTGACTAATTCTTCCTTGTTTAGATAGTAAATGTTGTTTTTAAAAGATGTTTTCTCGACGCTTCATCAAAGACACCTTAGCTAACGTAACCGTTCAACGTCATATTTGAAAGAGGAGAATAGCATTCATGACACTGGAATAATGCCTTGCGTATTTCTAGATGGTCTATTAGTATTAATATTAGTTCATCTACCTAATACTAGTAAAAAACAGTGATTTTTGAAAATAGAATTCGGACAATATTCTCATTTTCATATTAATATTATATCATATGAAACTCTACAAAATGTAAACATGAATCTCAAAAATACGAAATCTTATTGAAAACACCACAGCTAGAAACACAATATTGATTTAATATTAAGCAAGGACATGCGGAATCTAGGATCCTGGAAAACTGGTATTATCGATTATTTAGATGGTCATTTGGGCCATTGGTATTAATCATTGAGGGCCGTTATTGTTAACTGGGATGTAGCCCCAACGTCTCAAATGGATAACAACACAGCTGAAGTGATGAACAAGTACATTCAAATACAAAGAATAAAATTAATTAGGTGATGAGCAGGTTTTCCGACTTGACTTGGCCCGTTTTCAATAACATAACCAGAAATAGATGTCGCATGCGCCATACACAAAGGCAGCGCGGATTAGAATCCCATTGTTCGCCGGGTTCACCGTTCCCAACCATCTAACTATGCAACGGACGTTAATAAGCAATTTGTTTTTTAATTTAAAATTCTAAAGGGGTGATGGGTCAGTTTTTTTTTACCTGAAATTAACCCTCATCTGTTCTTTGGGGTGCATTCATTATATTAACTGCGAAGAAACATGAGAAAACAAGCAAATGAAAATAAAAATGATATAGATGATTAGCAGGTTTTCAAATTTAGCCCGCTTTCAATTGATTATTTTACCGTAAATTATGATAATGGAAATGGTAGTGCTAGTAATCCATCCATCCATCCATCCACGACGACGACGACGTTGATGATGATGATGATGAAGATGATGATGAGGATGGTGATGGTGATGATGATGAATGAATAATACAATGTATTATTAAAAATTCGAAATAGGATATTTATTTTAATTCTTAGCAAGGATACTCTAATGATAACAAATAATAATAACAATAACAGCGACAACAAAAACAATAATATTAATAAAACAAAATAATAGTAACAATAATAATATATTATATCCCTGATACAATTTATACATTTAATTTAACAAGGATTTAATGCTATAATCTGAAAACATAGTTATATATACTAAATTGTTTCTCAATCGCATGTGACAGATGGAATTCAAAAACACCCATGCTAACATTTTTAAAAATAAGGAAACACTTAATACGGCGCAGAGATGCCCATTACATTTTACAATATTACTCAGTTTTTGACGATCATTTGAGGTCGTGGAAAATATAATTTGAAAACATGATTGCAGTTTGAGAGCCAAGGACTGGGGATTTAGATTTTTAACACAGACCAGATGAGGGTTAAGCATAATTATTATAGAAATTAGTAATGGTAGTGGTGGTAATGACGATGATGTTGATGATGACGACGACGAAGACGACGGCGATAACTATGACGATGAGTATGACGATGATGAAATAATATTATGGAAAATACGAAATAGGATATTTAATTCTTAACAAGGACACACAACAAAAACAATGGACAGATGGAATTCAAATAAGTTTAAATAAATTTATTCGGTCATTTAAAAAGATACCATAAATTATGTAAATTAATAATTTCCTACGTTTTACAGATAATGGTAAGCCGACAATAGCAACAACAGTGTAATAATATTAATAACAATAATATACATTAATATAAAACTATAAATCATAAAAAATAAATTAATATAAAATATTAAAACTAATAAATATAATATAACATAATTAATAAATAAAATATTAAAACAATAACATAACATATTTTTTAATTTATTAATTCTTCCTTGTTTAGAAAGTAACTGTTGCATAGACGTTTTTCGACGTTTCAAAAACACCTCAGAATACGTAACCGCTTGACGTCAAATCATATTTAAAACAGGATCTACAAGAGTCGCATTAATCTTATAAGGAATTTTTTAGATGGTCGGTTAGACCAGCCACCAAATATGTGGAAAACAAATATCAGACTTTAAGGGTCGTTAATAGGGCGTTATTTTCGACTGGGGTGTTGCTCCAACGCCTCAAGTGGAAAATACCACAGTTGAAATTTCAAATAAGCAACTAAAAATAAAAAAATAAAATTAATTAGATGCATGCGCCAACATGGCCAAATGGTTAAGGCTGCGTCTCTCACGATGACATCGCGGATTAAAGTAAAATGCAGGAAATTATAATTTGCAAAATACACGATTAACGTGTATTTGTTATTCACCCATATTTCCTATATTATGCTCCACTAAATAATCTTCTATAGTTATTTAAAGCAATACTATAAATTATGTAAATTAATAATTTCCTGCATTTTACTCATAATGGTAAAAACAGCTTAATAATAATAACAATAATAATTATAATAATTATAGTAATAATAATAACAACAGCACATTTTACAATTTATTTGTTATACATTAATTCTTCCTTCTTTAGATAATAAATGTTGCAAAGACGTTTTCTCGATAATTCACCGAAAACACCTCAACTAACCTAACCATGCAACGTCATATTTAAAAGTGGAGTATTCCGCATAGTGATTTAGTGTAAGGTGTTATTTCTAGATGGCCGATTAGGTCAGCCACCAAGTACGAGGAAAGCGAATATCGGTCTTCGAGTTGTTGTTGGGGTAATATTTTGACTGGGCTGTTGGTCCATCGGCTAAAATGAAAAACACCACAGCTAAAGTAACAAAGAAGCGAATAAAAATAAAATTAATAAAATAATATAAATAATAATACAGGATTCATCAGTTATTTCTAGATGGTCGCTTAGACCAGCTACCAAACACACGGCAAGCAAATACCGGTTTTTAAGGGTCGTTATTAGACTATCTTTGGATTGGGGGTGTTGATCCAACGTCTCAAATGAAAAACACTACAGCTCAAGTGACAAACAAGCAAACAAAAATAATGAACAAAATCTGTTAGGGTTATGATGCGCCCGCATGCGCCTCTCACAATGGCAGCGTGGATTAGAACCCCGTTGTTCAGCAGGTTCACCGCCCAATCATCTTACTATGCAAAGGACGATAATAAACAATTTACAAAATTTTAAAAATCTATAAGGCTGATGGGTCTGTTTTTCTACCTAATATTAAACCTCATCTGTTCTTTGGGGTGCATTCATTATATTAACTGCGAAGAAACATGAGCAAACAAGCAAATGAAAATAAAAATGATGTAGATGATTAGCAGGTTTTCAAATTTAGCCCGCAACGGGAGTTGAACGATAGTGATTGAGAGTTGTGCAATGTTACATGCGAATACATATTTGGCAGCCATTAACGATTATTTCCGTATTTCCGTTCTTCTTTCTGTTTTTGAATATTCGACAGCCAATAAAGTTTTCTGTTCAACTTGTTATTCTTATAAAGACTCAACAAATAGTATAATTATAACAATAATAATCATAACACATTTTTAATTTATTATCTCATAAGAATATAATGAATACACCCCAAAGAACAGATAAGGTTTAATATTAGGTAGAAAAAACAGACCCATCAACCTTATAGGGCACCCCGTCATAACAGCCCGGCGACAGAATAGCCCCGACAAAACAGCCCCGTCAAAATAGCCCGGCGTCAAAATAGCTCAAGACAAAACAGCCCCGACAAAACCGCCCCGACAAAACGGCCCCGTCGAAACAGCCCGGCGTCAAAATAGCCCAGGACGGAAAAATCCCGTAAAAATGGCCCCGTCAAAATAGCCCCGACAAAACCGCCCGGCGACAAAATAGCCCAGGACAAAACAACCCGGCGACAAAATAGCCCGGCGACAGTTTGATCAACTTAAACATAAGAAATACTAGAGTATAAAATTTCTATTCACTATTAACTATTATAACAGCTTTTTATCGTTTCACTGGTAGATGCTAAAACATCAATGATTTCATTGTTATTGATTCTTGGAAAAGAGTCTTTCTCACAAGACATCAGCATGAATGATCTTGATGAAAACGACCTCTCACAAGCAACTTGTGATGAGGATAATGTCAACACAAATTTGTAAGCCAGATACAATAATATAAATACAATAATATATACGAATAAGCAAGACTATGCAAATTAAACTTCTGGAGAACAATAATAACAACAAACAATACTCAAAACGGTCAAAGCATTCAAGCCACTAATTTCGAATTAAATTTTGATTCAGTTTCACAACATTTTTTAAAAATACTTTGACATGGAGTTATCGTGGGGCTATAATGACGGGGCTATTTTTTCGCCGGGCTATTTTGTCGCCGGGCTATTTTGTCGCCGGGTTGTTTTGTCCTGGGCTATTTTGTCGCCGGGCTATTTTGTCGGGGCTATTTTGACGGGGCCATTTTGACGGGGCTATTTTGTCTTGGGCTATTTTGACGCCGGGCTGTTTCGACGGGGCTGTTTTGTCGTGGCGGTTTTGTCGGGGCTGTTTTGTCTTGAGCTATTTTGACGCCGGGCTATTTTGACGGGGCTGTTTTGTCGGGGCTATTCTGTCGCCGGGCTGTTATGACGGGTCACCACCTTATAGATTTTTAAAATTGTTTATTATCGTTCGTTGCATAGTAAGATGATTGGGCGGTGAACCTGGTGAACAACGGGGTTCTAATCCACGCTGCCATTGTGAGAGGCGCATGCGGGCGCATCATCATCATCATAACAGATTTTATTCATTATTTTTGTTTGCTTGTTTGTCACTTGAGCTGTAGTGTTTTACATTTGAGACGCTGGAACAACACCCCCAATCCAAAGATAGCCTAATAACAACCCTTAAAAACCGGTATTTGCTTGCCGTGTGTTTGGTAGCTGGCCTAAGCGACCATCTAGAAATAACTGATGAATCCTGTAATGAAAACCAAATGCGATACTCCTCTTTTAAATATGACTTTGTGTTTGTGCGGATACATTAGCTAAGGTGTTTTTGAAATGTCCAGAAAACATCTAAGAAAAAGTTGCCATCTAAACTATGGAAGAATTAATGAATAACAAACAAATTTTAAAAAATGTGTTATTATTGTTATTATTATTTTATTATAATGTTATTAATATTATTATTATTATTTGTTTTTTTTCATCAGAGTAATAATAACAATTATAATAACAAGTGCATTTGTAGAGCGCTATAAGCGTCGGCGTCAGGTGCGCTCCGTCCTCGGTTGCTATCGGAAAAGGTGGTCTTGAGGCTGGCTTTGCAGAACTATTGGTTGAACTTGCAGAGGCCCTGAGGTTAGTCGGTTGAGCATTCCATGGCAGTATTAAGCGACCTAAGCCCTTGTTAAGAATTAAAATCAATATCTTGTTTTGTGTTTTCGATAAGCTGTTGACTTCAGAAGGTGATGGTACAATAATAAGTGGCTCGCATTGAAATGAAATTAAAAAAAAAACAATAACAACAGAAAAAATGGTTGTGTGACCTTGAATGGACACCATTCTTGAATCACATGACCCTGCCAGGTAAAGCATAGGGTCAAAATTATAATATAGCCTTGTCATCTGCAGAATCACGGATGGAAGGATGTATGGATGAATAAATGGATAGACGGATTACCACCACTACCATTGCCATTATCATTATTATTAGGAATTTAAAAACAACGATTGAAAAGAGTCTCGTATTTGAAGACCTGCTCATTATCTAATTAATTTTAGTTTTATTTTTAATTTTAGCCGATGGACCAACACCCAGTCACCAGATGGACCCAGTCAAAAGAACGGGCTGAGAACGACTCAAAGGCTGAAATTTGCTTTCCACGTGTCTGGTGGCTGACCTAACCGGCCATCTAGAAATAGCATCTAAAGTAGTACAATACGAACGGCATTCTCTTTCAAATATGACGTTGCATGGTTACGTTAGCTGATGTGTTATTGGTGAATCGTCGAGAAAACGTCTATTCAACAATTATTATTATTATTATTATATTATTATTATTATTATTATTATTATTATTATTATTATTATTATATTATTATTATTTATTATTATTATTATTATTATTATTATTATTATTATTATTATTATTATTATATTATTATTATTATTATTATTATTATTATTATTATTATTATTATTATTATTATTATTATTATTATTATATTATTATTATTATTATTATTATTCTGTCACCAAATTCGATGTCGGGAAGCCCTGTTGCGATGTTACATGCGAATACGTACTTGGCAGCCATTAGCGATATTTCCGTTCTTGTTGCTGTTTCTGAATATTTGACAGCCAATAAAGTTTTTTGTTCAACTTGTTATTCTTATAAAGACTCAAAAAATAATATAATTATAACAATAACAATCATAAAACATTTTTAATTTATTAACTATTGATTAATTCTTCCTTGTTTAGATAGTAACTGTTGCAAAAATGTTTTATCAAAAACACCTTAGCTAACGTAACAGTACAACGTCTTATTTGAAAGAGGAGAATGGCATTCGTGACAATGGAATAATGCCTGGCGTATTTCTAGGTGGTCGATTAGGCCACTAAACGTGTGGAAAGCAGGTATTAATCATTGAGGGCCGTTATTGTCGACTGGAGTGTCGCCCAAACATCTCAAATGGTAAACATCACAGCTGAAGTGACAAACATTTACGAAGAAATACAAAAATAAAATTAGTTAGGTGATGAACAGGATTTCAAATTTGGCCCGTCTTCAATAACATAACTAGAAATAGATGTCGCAGCTCAAGGAATATAATTTTGGAACAAAGAACTAGTGCAAGGATTTAGTATTATTATTAGTTCATCTACCTAATACTAGTAAAAAATCTTGTTTTTTGAAAATTGAATTCGGACCATATTCTCATTCTCATAATAATATTATATCAGATAGAACTCTAAAAAATATTTGTACATGAATCTCAAAAATACAAAATCTTATTTAAAAACATTACAGCTAGAAACACAATATTGATTTAATATTAGGACATGCGGTATCTGGAGTTTTAGAATACTTATGTCACTGATTATTTAGATGGTCATTTGTGCCATACTCATAGCGAATAAATATCGGTTAACTTTAGTTATACATATTAGTATATAAATATAGAATATAAATAATCACTCTTCTAAAATAAATGTTTTATGTGAATAACTTTTCAGCATTTACTCAAAGCTTCAAACAAAAAAACCTTAGCTAATCTAACAGCAAAACGTCATATTTAAAAGAAGATTCATGATCCGCTTTAGATGACTTTAGATGATCGGGTAAGCCAGCTAACAAACATATGTCAAGCAAACATCAGTTTTTGAGAGTCGTTATAAGGCCGTTATTAGATGACGACGACGATGATGATGAATAAATAATATTATCGATATTGTTATACGAAACAAGATATTGATTTTAATTCTTAACAAGGACTTAGTACTTTAATAATCTAATGATAACAGATAATAATAACAATAACAACAAAAACAATAATAATAATAGCAATAAAAATAATAATATTAGTAATAATATTAATAATAATAAATTATATCCCTGATATGATTTATACATTTAATTTAAATAAAATTTAATGATATAAAACATAGTTTTCACTTCATACTCATTAATGTTATTTATATTAGTGTTAATGTTAATTACATATTAAATCTTGACATGTTACAGGAATTCAAAAACACCCTTTCTAACTTTATAAAAATAAGGAAACATTTAAAACGACTCAGAGGTGCCAACTATATTTTGTAAAGCCACACAGTTTTTGATTATCTTTTGAGGTCGTGGAAATTATAATTTGCAAAATAAACGATTAAAGTGTATTTGTTATTCACCCATATTTCCGATATTATGCTCCACTAAATAAACTTTTTCGGTTATTTAAGCAATACTATAAACTATGTAAATTAATAATTTCCTACATTTTTCTAATAAAAAAACAGCTTAATAATAATAATAATTATAGCAATAATAGTAATAATAATAATAATAGCACATTTTTAAAATTATTTGTTATACATTAATTCTTTCTTGTTTATATAATAATTGTTGAATAGACGTTTTCTCGACGATTCACCAAAAACACCTCAGCTAACGTAACCAAGCAACGTCATATTTAAAAGAGGTGAATGCCGCATGGTGAATGCATTAAAAGAGGTTATTTCTAGATGGCCAATTAGGTCAGCCACCAAGAATTTGGGAAGCAAATGTTAGTCTTTGAGTCGTTGTTGGGCCATTATTTCGATTGGGCTGTTTGTCCATCGGCTAAAATGAAAAACACCACAGCTAAAGTAACAAAGAAGCGAATAAAAATAAAATTAATTAGATAATGAGTAGGTTTTCAAATTCAGACTCTTTTCAATAGTTTTTTTTTAATTCCTAATAATAGTGGTAATGGGAACGGTAGTAGTGGCAATCCATCCATCCCCCCTAAAGGTCAGAAAGTTGCAGGGTACGGGTCATTAGGGATATGCTCCGAAGACTAATGATTTTCAAATGATTGATGGATTCAAGATCCTGATCCGAGAACGTCCAACACAAAACTCATTCAGCAATAAATAACCATCCAACTGTGGTGATTGATGTTCAGTGCGCGCAAAAACTGTGAATGTTCAGTGCATGTGTATTTGAAGGAAAATTAAAAATAATAAATAAAATAAAATAACTTAAAAATGATTTTATAAGCAGAAAATTATTTGTTTCTAAAGCTTGCAGTACTATGTAATTTTTTACAATATTAAATATCAAAATTTAACAAAAATTAGCAGAACAGATATTTCATTAATTAGACTTCATTTAAAATTAAATATTATGACGGTTGAATAACATTATTATGACGGTTCAATTATATTATTATGATAGTTCCATAATATTATTATTTTATTTTTGTAGGCAAATAATTTTTACTAATTTGATGAAAATTAAACAAAAACAAACTTTTTCATTTCCCCAATTACTTCAACCGTGCAATTGCATCTAGCCGACGACGATGACCACGACGATAGAAATGACCATGGTGGTGATGATGATGATGATGATGATGGTGGTGGTGGTGGTGATGATGATGATGATGATGACGATGACGATGACGATGATGATGATGACGATGACGATGACGGCGATGACGACGACGACGACGATGATGATGATGATGATGATTCTGTTTCTGATGAAGATGATGATACGATTAACTATGACTACGATCCTCCGACGAATTTCCCCTCATTATAAATTTATTGTGTTTTTATTTTTATTTTATTTTATTCAATTACATATATTCCTCATTAAATAATTGTTTATTTTCTTTTTACTTTACTTATTTCTGTATTACTTGATAACAAATACCATAGCATTTTTCTATACATTTGTAATTTAAAAGTATTTAATTCTTGATCTTTGGGAAGTTTCGATAGAAAATTGGTCAATAAAAGTATAAAGTGAATTCAAAATGTTGACAAATCTTGTTATTAAAGTTAGGATGCTATTTCAGTTTATTCCAGTATTTTGTTAAGGAATGTCCTATAAAAATTTATTCATGAATATTTGAGAGGTGAATTGGAATGAAATATATGAAAACATCAAGAGCAAATTGAAATTAGTATTTTATGCAAATGGTTTTAAAATATGACCAGAAAAAAATATATATATATACAAATAAAAAATTCAGACAAACATTTTCGGCCAAATGATTTCATCTAAGAGAAATTGCATCTAAAAATGACAGGCAAAGAAAAATGGATCCGAGGCTTTAGGAATTCCTAGGCAGCGTTGATCCAGTTTTGTTATGGATTTGTTGCATTTATGTGGAATTAATTTTTTTTACAATTCTTTGGAATTATTTTTCCGAATAATAAACTCTGAATCTGGTTTTTGACATGAAAATTCTTCAACTTACCTGGAGCACAAAAGAAGGGCTTAAAATGCATTATTTCGTGAGATGAAGTTCCCGTGGTCTGTGTTTAGGGTTTAGGACATTTGAATTTATAAGGATTTTATTTGTATTATTTTATAGTAATATTATGTTTTTGCATAAGGAATATTAATCTATTTTAAAAGTATTATTATGTTGTGTAAGGAATATTATGTTTTCATAACCAATAATTGTTTATTTTGTTCCTCATTTGACTTATTTATTTGTTTCTTATAAACTGTTGAGAGATCGTCTGACAAAATTTTAAATTTCATTGAATAATGTTATTAAATAATTTACATTATTTTATTTGTTTCGTTTTATATCATTTAAACATTTAAACTTAAACAATTTCGATCAAAAACTAAGGAAATGTCGAAATATGAATTGAATTTTTCGAGAGGTCTTGAAGATATTTTGAAATATTTCACATTTCAAAATTTTTATTCAAGTGGTTTTTTTGCAAAACATTTATCATTTGGTCATGAGGTAATAAAATAATCTCGAAAAATTATTTAAATTTAATTAAATTAATTAATTTAAAATTATCTTAAAATACAAAATAAAAAAAAATAAAAAATCAAGTCATACAAATGCTTTCCTTTTAATAAATAATAACAACAATTTATTTAAGCATAGCGTCTTTGATGCCTTGAAGAAATAAATCTTCAACGACGCATGAAGAGCTCGTCATCTGTAAGGCAAGTTGTTCCTAGTTTTCCTAATTTTTACGGCATAAATAATTCTTTTATTTTTTATATTCATTTTTTCTGACATTCTAGAAATCCCGTTCTCTTGCTCTCGTGTTGAGATGTTTTAGTGGAAATTAAGTTTTAAAAATAATGCAAACTTAAAAAGCATTTCCATGTTTAAAGGTTTGTAGGTGATCGACAAGATGGATGAAAGGAGGCAACTGTCAACCATGAAACATCAAAAGTCTTTCATTGATTGTTAAAATCAATCAGTTTCATGCCCTTGACTCGAGTGATTCTCTAGTTCCTCCATCAATAATCTGCGAATTACATCCGCTTTGTACTGGAGCACAATTTATATAATATAATCAAAATTTTTATTTTTATTGTTATATTGTTACATTATCATTAATTAATTTGTTTTATATTATTATTATTATTTATAAAAATCAATGTAAACTTTCACGCGTATGGAAGGTTCCGTAAAACTCAAGTGGCTCAATAAAATATCACAAAAACCCGAAAAAATATTTTGAAATTGTTTAAAAAAGTTAAAAATTGAGATCCTCACAAGGGTTGTGAAAATCAAGTGCAACTGTTGGAAAACAACTTTTCCATCAAAACTGACAGCAGGAAGAACATGGGGAATCTCAGGATTTTTCACGAACCCAAGAGGTGAATTCTAAGCAGTTTTAAATTTAATTATTTATTTTTTAACTTTAAAGGAAGGATTTTTAAGATGCAAATGACTTTTGAATTTAAGATGTAATTATCATTGAATTTTAACCGTGCAGGTTGGAACAAATAAATTAATGTATTGCATAATAATAATTCTAATAACGGTTAAGGTTATCGCAAGAATTTGTTTCTCAATGGAATAATTGGATAATCGCAAGTATTTCCGTTATTTTTACTTAATTTTTCAAAATTATTTATGAATCAGCCCGAAAAAGTAAAACATTTTAATTAAAGAAGTTTAAAACAAGATCGATACATTGAAATGTTCTAATATTCAAAACCAATATTTTACTATTATAATAACACATAATAAGATAATGTTATTCTAAATGCAATTTTTTCAAATACATTCCGCAGCTACTTTTAACAAGTAAACAATCAAGTATTGATTTAAAAATCAAAAACCATGTCTGCATTTCCTGGAAGCAGATTATGTCAATTCCAGGACGGTTTTAGGAAATGTCATTCATCCAGCTTATTTGAGTGCTCATCGCTGCTACTCTATCTGTCTGGAAAGACGGGATTACGATGATGACTGAGTTCCGGAATGTTCTTTAAGAAGACTTGAAGTAACTTCAGCCAAACAAGTTGCTTCAAAGTAGAAGATTCCTGAGTCTCCATGTCATCCGTCGTAAGTAATTTTAACCAATTAATGTTTTTTCCTTACAATTTTTAATAATCAATTTAATGATTTTAATTTTGTTTTCTTCACTGTGTGAATCCAGACAAGAAATCTTGGTCATGTTTTTTTCACAAGAGTCATTGGGCAATCATCAAAGATTAATTCCATTGTTTAGTCTTAAACAATACTACATTAATAATATATTATGTGATTATTGTAATGCTTAATAACCATTAATTAAAAAATATATAAAATATAAACAAATTATTCAAGAATTAAAAAAAATAAAACACAACAATACAACACAATAATAACTATAAATTTAGTAATTAAAAATAAAATAATAGCAAATTCGCAAAAGTTTAAAAAGCAGAACTTTTGACACGACAACTTGAAAACTCGGAAGGAAACAACAACTCCATGGATGCAACAAAAAACATCAACTGCACAAATATAACTCCTCACAATAACCATGAACTCTTTCGTTCATCCATCCATCCATCCATCCATCCATCCATCCGTCCATCCATCCATCACACTACCGAATTCAAACTTCATTCAATGTCATCCAGATTTTTTCCAGTTCTTCAAATATTCAGGATTGGATGCACATTTTTTTTAATTTAAAATATTATCTTCTGAAAAACAAAATTTATTAAGTAATTATTAAATGCAAAATTATTAATTATGATATTGTCAAATATTAATTTATGGAATTAAAATCCAATCAATTCTAAATTACAAACCGTTTTAATTCTAAAAGTGGTCTTATAAATAAAATATTGTGAAATCCCTAAAATGTATTACTGATGATACGCTGATGTTTCTTGTAACGAACTATCAAATAAATCCAGCGATGCGTGAAGAAAGGTCACCTAGTGCTGGTTGAAGGTCGCTCAAGTCAACACGTTGCTTGATTGAAGATTCATGTCTTGCGATCGATAGAGCTTCTTTTCAAAAATTCCTCGAAAATATTCTACTTTTTTGCGCCGAATTAATTCGAAATAACATGTCAAGGGACGCATAATGGTGTCCCGGGTGAATTTGGTTTCGTTGTTTGCATTGGTTTTAAGCTGAGTATCGTGAATGGTGGTGATAATGATATTAATAATAGTAATAATTTATAATAATAATTAATAAATATAATAACTATTAATAATAACATTATTATTATCAATCATTTTTACCAGTTACAAATAATTACAAATTATTTACGCAATGTTAACATTGAATTTAAGATTTACATTACATTTATTAATTAAATATTATGTTGATAATTGTAATAATGAAATTAAATATTACATTGACTCCAGGCACATCGAGTTATTAAATATGATTTTTTCGGTGGCGCTCAAAATTCGGAACAATCAACTTTTTAGAACATTCATCGTCGTTGATATCATAGACGTCAATAGATTGTTTAAGGGGATATACAAAAAAAATTATATACAATACAATACATACGTCATACAAAATGTAACATACAAAATATTTAACATACATAATACATAATTACCACGCAAGGACATACAGTCCGGATGAAAACCTTGAGGACATCCCATATTTTGATAATAGCTCGTTAAATATAAGTTCAATATTACTCCATTTTACACATAATATCTCTTTACTGAAGACAAAACATCCTGCAAAATTTCAAAGGTATTTAACAAGCAGATCATGTAAAATATGTAAAAAAAAAAGCATTTTAGGGCTGTTTTAAAACATCCTTACTTAGATCCAATAAAACTTGGAATTTTTTATTTATGCAGCCAAAATGCATTTTATGCAAATATTATCAATATATAAACCCAGAGCATTAATTAAAAATTAATGCGAAGTTTATAGAATTACTATTTTGACAAGGAGAAGGGACAGATTGAGGCCTTCAGACAAGCAAATTATTCGATCAGGGAAGTTGCCACAGAGCTTAATCGATCCAAGACAGTCGTCTGGAACTACTTAAAGGCTCCTGAGGAATATGGTGCAAAAAATGATCGTGGAAGACCCAAGAAACTTATTCATCAGAAGAGATTTTCAGAAAATCAAATTAAAAATTAACTTGATTTAAGAATTCGTAAAAGTACAGTGTTAAATTATTTGAGATCTAGTGGCATTTTATCGTATGAAAAAAGATTAAAGATTCCAGCTTTTTAAAACCATTACAAGTTGGCAAGAGTGGAATGGGCCAAAACCATGCTTTCCCACAGAGATGGTTGGAGCAATATTATTTTTTCAGATGAGAAAAAATTTAACCTGGATGGACCTTATGGTCATCAGTTCTACTGGCATGACCTCAGATTAGAAACAACATGATTTAATGACATTAGAAGCAAAACGCGACATTAAGAATGTCTTGTCTTATCTCACAATTACCGTTCATTCGACCCTTGAACTCATGTTTATGTGTCTGTAATGTTTACATTTTTCATACCTAATCTTCCTACCAATCACATTCCTTCGTACATTCCTGTTAACAATCCATTTATATTTTAATAGAGATTTAATGTAAATATAATTAGTAATAATTTATTAAATATTTTATCTTCTCAACATGCAAATAACATATATGGAAATAAAATTTAAATTATTGTTTTTGAATATTATTCCGTTTTTTTTAACACTTAATCTCTTCATCAATCCTTCCATCCGTGCACAAATAAATAAGGAAATTATTAGTTAATTAATAATTTATGTTAATGAATGATAATGAGCGCATGCTAATATTACATTTATTTCTTCTAGCCGTCCCCAAACCAATATCAAAAATTATTAGTTATATATTAATTTATGTTAATGAGGTTATGCTAATATTGGACTCACTGCTTACATTACTTAATCCAGGGTTGTGCATCAGGCGGCCCGGCGCTCGCCCGACCAGTTGGTGTGACCACCGAATAATATTTTGAATTTTATAATTACGCGCTTTAATTTCGATTTCTTTTCGAAATCGTGATGTCATGAAAGAGGTGGTACAGTATGTGAATTTCATGCGTGCTAGAGGACTGAACCACCGACAATTTAAGTCATTTTTAGAAGAACTGGACTCTGATTACCCTGACATTCAGTAATTCAATGCACTGGGTGGTCTCAGTAGTGCTGCTACTTTGAAAAGGTTTTGGAATTTAAGGAAAGAAATTGAACAGTTTATGGTAAATAATCAACAATTTGTTACCTTTTTCAGCAATGATGATCGGTTAAATGACCTTGTTTTTCTAACTTTCATCACACAACATCTTGTTGAAATAAATGAAAAACTGCTAGGTACACAACAGTTGGTGAACAAGATGTGCGAACATGTTTCTTAAACTTTTTTTTTTAGTGGAACAACACTCACCCATTTTCCTACTCTTGATTTCAGAAAAGCAGAAATAGCTGATTTGGATGCTCCAAGCATGCTGAATTGTTGACAAGTTGTGCACTAAATTTACAAACAGATTTAAAAATTTCAGGAAATGTGAAAAAATTTCATGCTGTAGTTTCTCAATCGTTTGATGTTGCAAACCAGGAGACAGTCTTGAGAGATGTCAAATGGACTCACAGTCTGATATGGACTTCAGGAGAGCATATGATAGCAATGACTTGGTAACTTTTTACAAAAACTCTGTGTATATGGAAAGCATCCAAATTTAGAGCAACGTGCCAAGAAAATGAATACACTTTTTGGCAGCACATATTGTTATGATCAATTTTTTCAGCGATGAAATTTATTAAAAGTCGATACCGAAGTCAGCTTACAGAAGAACATCTGACAAGTCAGCTTCGATTTGCATCAGTCAGAGCAGACATTGATAAACTATGCAAAAATTCAAAATATCAAGTTTCACATTAATAAACTAAGACAATATTTGAATATCATGTTTTTAGCTTCACAATACTAGTGAATGTACTTAAGTAACTTAAAGGTGGTTATTACAAGAGTACATTTTCTTACGGTAACTGGCCCTTACTGTTGTTACAAAGTTCAAATGTGGCCCAAAGTTGGAAAATGTTGCACAACCCTGATTTAATCCGTCTTGTCTTAGTAGTTTATTTATTCGCGTTGTTTCAAATTTCCGCTTCATGGAAGGGGATGAATTTTAATTATTGATTTCTAAGGAGATTTTAAAGCGACAAAAAAAAATAATTAGATAAGTATTGTAAATCTGATAAATGATCATTTAAAAAACGTATTTGGAAACTAAATAATATTAATTAATTAATTATTTATTGTATTAGTTCATCAATGATAGTTAATTAAGTAATTATTGATTTGTATTTTCTCAGTAATTTCGTCATTCCTACGTGAACATCGCCTTGTCGTCTGTAGAATCGCGAATCGATGGGTGAGCGGATAGATGGATGGATTATCACCACTACCATTTCCATTATCATTATTTATAGAAAAAAAGTGATTGTAAACGGGCTAAATTTGAAGACCTGCTTATCATCTAAATAAATTTTATTTTTTATTTTTATTTGCTTGTTTGTCAGTTAAACTGTGGTGTTTTTCATTTCAGACATTGGAGCAACCAGTCGAAAATAACGGCCTAACAACGACCCTCAAAACTGATGTTTGCTTTCCACACGTTTGGTGTCTGACCTAGCCGGCCATTTAGAAATACTTAAACCTCACAGATTTGGAAATTACGCGGATCGGCATTCTCCTCTTTTAAATATGACGTTACATGGTTACGTTAGCTGAGGTGTTTTTGGTGAATCGTCGAGAAAACTTCTATGCAGCATTTATTATCTAAACAAGGAAGAATTAATAAATAGTTAATAAATTTAAAAATATGTTATTGTTGTTAATATTATTATACTGTCGTTGTTATTGTCGGCTTGCCATTATCAGTAGGAAATTATTAATTTACATAATAGTATTTATAGTATCGTTTTAAATAACCGAAGAAGTTTATTTAAGCGTGTAATTTGCAAATTATAATTTCCACGACCTCAAATGATCGTCAAAAGCTGATTAAGTTTGTAAAATGTATTGGGCATCTCTGTGCCGTATTAAATGTTTCCTTATTTTTAAAAATGTTAACAAGGGTGTTTTTGAATACCACCTGTCACATGCGATTGTAAAACGATTTAGGATGTAATTAACATTAACACTAATATTGATAATACTAATGGTTATGAAGTGTAAACTATGTTTTCATATTATAGCATTAAATCTTATTTTCTTATTTTAAATAAAGAAATAAATCGTATCAGGGATGTAATTTATTATTATTATTATTATTATTATTATTATTATTATTATTATATATTATTATTATTATTATTATTATTATTATTATTATTATTATTATTATTATTATTATTATTTTATTATTATTATTATTATTATTATATTATTATTATTATTATTATTATTATTATTATTATTATTATTATTATTATTATTATTATTATTATTATTATTATTATTATTATTATTATTATTATTATTCTTATTATTATTATTATTATTATTATTATTATTATTATTATTATTATTATTGTTATTATTTTTATTATTATTATTACTTATTATATAACTATTACTTTGAAACATAAATGTTTGTAAATTTATTCAGATCACTGATGGTGCTTAGACGAAAAACACTAGGCGGAAAAAAGCAGACGATGTTTAAAGTCCCGCCAAATACTTAGAAATTGTTTATCGACAAATAAATTTTCCGCACGAACAAGAAGCTCCTTCTTGGTAACATTCCACGAAAAACAGCTTTAAGTCAACAACAACTTTAACTCAACAACAACTTTAAGTCAACAACAATTTTAAGTCAACAACAATTTTAAGTCAACAACAGTTTTAAATGAACAACAACAAGATTAAACAACTTGAAAAATCAGGCAATGTTTCGTCGTAGTTTGTATGGCGCAGTTTTAATCGTGAATTTGATGATAATAGTAGTGATTTATTTTTGAATTTATTCATTTTTTTATATTTAATATTTTGTATATTGTTTATTTTATATATTTTATATTGTATATTTTACATTATTCATATTGTTGATCTTTTTGTATTTTATTGCCAGTTTTTCAATTCCGGTTTATACTGACAGTCAACGTGATGGAGCTTGAAAACATCGTCTGCTTCTCTCCACCTGGATTGCATTCTTCCTTTCTTCATTCACTCGTTCGTTCATTCATTCACAATTCATTCGTTCCGTCATTCATTCACACCACAAAAGTCAACATACTCGTGAAGGACAGACATCTTTTTCCGCACTTTTATTGCTAATTTACTCGCCGTAATTTCCGTGCGGGAGATTTTCCATTGTTGACAACAACGCCTACGACAAAATTATGACTGCTTGTGTTTCACTCAAAACGTATCATCGGATAATTATGGACGCACATTCAGTGATAAGTTTGGGCATTTATTTATGGAAAATGTGGAGCACATGTTCGAGGATAAATGTAATTTTTCAACCCACACAAAATATTATTTTTAATGTATTATTTAATACGCTATTTTTGTTTCAGTGTTGGCATTTGTCTGAGGTTAAAGTTCACGACGCGATTGCCTCCAAAAAGTTTATTTATTTATTTATTTATTTATTTATTTATTCGATTATAGTCCGTTGCATAACTGAGATGATTTGGACTTACCTCCAAAAAGTGACATACTGATGACCTTTAAATAATAATTATTAATTAAAATGCCTTAAAAACATTTTAAAAAAACTTTTCTATATTCTTTTCAGAATTTCAAAAAATAAAAGTTCATATTTATGAAAATAATTAATAATATTAATTAATAATAATACTTAATAAAATAATTAATGAGAATCAAATGTTGCGAATAAATTCATATATTCTGAAAATATTAAATATATTTAACCCGGAGTGAGTGAGTTAACAACATATTTCATTAAATCAACAAGTTATTAACAAATAGAAGTAATTTTTAGTGCATTTGTTTCAATGTCCACAACAATCTCGTAATTATAAAAGAGGCAAGAATCAAAAGAAGATGGGTCAGCATCCGCCATTCTGATGACGTCATAATTAATTAGCCACTCATCGAGGTCATCAAGGTCATCGAGGTCGTTTCGGGTCAGCACTGAAGTTCAGTGTTTTTCCTCATTTTTTTTTTTTTTTTTATTTTCGCTTCGTTGGAATTTGCAACGTCATTGTCTTTAAAATGTGGATGCTTATGTAAAATCATATCTGGATAATAAGATATTAATGATAATAATGTTAATAATAAAATAGTAATATCTTGTGCTCTGCTGGCAAAGATGAAGATAAATTTAATGCTTTTGTCTCAAAATTCATGCTTGATTGAACCGAGGCTCTATAAACTCTTTATCTGCAGAATCAGGTTTAACACGTTGATTGAACACCTGTACATCGCATTCCACCTGAAACTAAAATCGCTTTTTGAAAGTTAACAAGGTAATATTTTTCGTCAGGAATTCGTCGTTGAGGGTTTTACTTTTTCTTCTTAAATTCAATCAATCTTATTATCAAGTTAATTTACTTATCAATATTAGATTTCCCTTTCAACTTATGCACAGATTATATTCTTCGATATTTTAGTTAACTAATTAATAAATTTTGAACTCAATAAACCAAAACTAATCGAATAATTGAGTTGAAGTTGAAGATGACATTTTAAAAATTCTTTACCCACCGAAGACCTAATTTGAACGAATAAAATTAATGATTTTCTTGTTACAAATGCATTCATGAGTTGATCAATGGACTGAGGACTCGCAGAGGATTAGATGCAGAAGCCAGAAAATCTTTTGTCTTTCCGAAGGACTGAAGGGAGTGATTTCGACGTCGCAATTAATAAGCATCAATATAACAATTAATAACATTAACATAATAATTAATAACATCAATGTAACAATTAATGACATCAATACAATAATTAATAACATCAATATAACAATTAATAACATCAATATAAAAATTAATAACATCAATGTAACAATTAATGACATCAATATAACAATTAATAACAGCAAGATTACAATTAATGACGTCAGTTATGCCGATAAAAATGATCCTTTTTTTTATTTTTCAGAAAAATATATTTAAATTTTTTTTCAGAAAAATATATTTAAATTTTTTTTTCCAGCTAGAATCATTAATGATTTCGAACTTCGGTTCAAAGAAAATTCGTACAAAAAAAGAAATTGGACCAATCTTGAATCGGTGAAAGTTTTAGGTTTGATAAAAAAAATTCGCAAAATTTAAACCTTTATCTCATAAATTATATATTATTATACCTCCAGTATTAATAAACCTGAAAATAATCTCTAAGTTTCTTATCCATTTTGAGAACAATTTTAAATCACACATACTCTGATATTTCGTGCCGATAAATTGCAATGCAAATTCCGTGAAGCGAGATCCCTTCTCAGAATCGACAAAACAAGAATAATGGCCTTTGAAGGTCTGCTTAAATCCAGAAAAATGGCGATCACATGTGCGCGAAACTAATCTTACTTCTCATTTTGGGTGAGCCTTTCCAAATCTTTCCGATAATTCCTTCCGATTGTTTTTTTATTTTTTTAGTTTGTTTCATTAGATCTGGTTTTTCAAAGGTTGAATAATTGCTGGATTTAATGGAGATTTTGTACCCTGAGTTGATGAATAATTGAAAAGTTTAATTAAATGTTGTGTTGATACAAAATTTAAATGTTGAAAAGTTTAATTATATGTTGTGTTGATAAAAAATTTAAACTCATTGAATTATGAGTTGGGAAATAACCTAAAAGTTTAATTACCTGGAAGAATGTACTTGAGTGGATGGTTCTTGAATTTTTTGAAAACCTCATGATTTTTAACTTAAAAAAAAAACAAAAAACAAAAAACAAATACAAAACAATACAATCACAAACAATACAATAACAAACAATACAATAACCAACAATACGATAACAAACAATACGATAACAAACAATACAGAACAAAACAAACATTAAAAAATTACAACTTCCTTTCGCTCTCCAACTGAAAAGGACACAAGAAACGCATTCCTTTAAACATCAAATTTTTGTGTTATTTTTTCAAGGAACAAATTTCTTCAATTTTACAAATCAAAACCTTTCACAAATCAACGAATTTAAAATTAATTTCCTCGTTTCACGAGGATACAAAAGCTTAGGTTCCGAACAAAAATGGTGCCTGATTTTGAATAATTTCTAAAGGGCATCTTACGGATTTTCGATAAATTGATTTAAATTAATAAAAATTGAATTTTACGTTTTAAATCAGCAGAATTCAATGTGAGATAATAATTTTATATTAATTGGTAGTTATTGCTATTTTTCAGAATTTACGAATTATCCGTAATCTGTATAATTCTGAATAAAAGGCAAATCCTATTTCAATCCTTTAAGTTGTTTGCTAAATAAAGCGTTAGATTTTTTAAATAAAAATAATTTGAAATATTTTTAATTGTGTTAAAATTTAAGTTGTTTCCTAAATAATGCGTTAGATTTATGAAATAAAAATAATTTTAAAACATTTTCAATCAAACGTCCTCAAAAAATGGAAGTATCTCAGAAATTCTTGTAAAAAGTTTTATTTCAATTTTCAACTTTTCAGTTGAAAACGGGTTTAAAGTTTTTTGTGTTTAAATTTTAATTTAAACCTCAAATTGATTCCACATCTACATTTTAATTTAAACCTCAAGTTGATTGCAGACATTTTAAAAGCATTTAATTTCATTCGATTAAAAGTTCTCACGAATTATAAAACTGAAGTGATTGGTTGATTAATTGATTGATTGATTGATCGATTGATTGATTAAATATCAATTTAATAAAATCAATCAAATTTAAATTTTAAAAGTGGAAATTTCTTAATGAAAAGCAATTTAGACTTCAAGATTTTTAACTTTCCATGATATCGAAATCTCTTTTCTTCTCGTTTTCAAAATGTTTTGCAAGGACAGAAATCAAAATTGTAGGTATCATCTTACTTTTACCTGATAACGGCTGAATGGAGTGTGAAACTGACGTCAGAACACAATTCATGCCATGTCATGCAGGTGTGCATGGATGCAGGTGTTTTATAGATTTTACACGAATTATAGATTCCAAGTTGCGGTTCAAAGTTCAAAGATCATGAGGGATCATGACATCGCATATCCATAACAGAGTCTTCAACTAAACTCTGGAGGATTGTTGTTGTTGCTGCTGCTGATGACGATGATGATGATGACGATGACGATGACGATGATGATGATGGAGACGATGATGTGGAGTGGAATGTTGCTGAAGTAATGAAGATGCATCGATGGAGTTCATTTTCTCAGCTGACGTAGCTCAACCGGTAAATTCAAATTATCGCCCACGTTAGGTTCGTGTTAGATTGTCGTTGATATTTAAATTAATCGCACGCCATTTAGATTAATAACTCTATGTTAATGATTTCGTTGCCCTAATACATTGATGACATGATGATGGTGATGATGATGACGATGATGACGATGGTGCACGTGACGATTTGAAGGAAGACACCTCAATATCTCTCACCAAAGGATTTAAGTTGCAGCCAATGAACGGAGTTCAGTGCGAATGATTGAATGGATTTTTGTGTTTTATTATTTACAATTTATTAACATTACTATAATATTACTGGTGATATAAATATATAATAATAATAATTAATATTATTATAATTTATATAATAATAATAATAATTACTATTATTATAATTTATATAATTCATAATATTATTATTATATAATAATAATAATAATAATAAATAATATTATTATAGAGTTTTATATTATTTATATTATTATATTATATTACATTAATATTATTATTATTGCAGTGCAAGTAAATATAATTCCCTCATGCACCTCCCATTGCCACGCTCTTGACAACAGAAAGTTGATTTAAATTTTTAAATTAAAAAAAATCAATTATGGAAATAAACAGTCTGAAGTCGTGATAAGCTTTCATCAGTTCAATAAATTATGACATCATGACATCAGTATGCTGATAACTTTTATCGGGACAAAATCTGACAATTGTTCTAAGAGAATCGAAGGAAACAATTATAATATTATTATGAATAAAAAATAATAATTTTATGAATAATAAATAATAACTAAGAAATAATAAAAAAAAATAAATTAAACTTAAATTCGAGTAAATGCAAGTAATTGAATTTTCTAAATAAAATAAAAATGATGATTAATTATTGGAATTATTGGATTAAATCGAAATAGCACCAAGAACGCTATTAGATTTAAGTCTGAAATTTGAAAAAAAAAACTGTTTATCTACTCTGATGAATTCAAAATAAGAGCTTTATGTTTTTCATTTGAGATTAGTCGCATTAAAATGGCTTCTTGATTACTCCCAGATTTGTAATTTTGCGGCTTTACGAACCAACATGCAAATTCGTCTGCCGCTCAGGGGGTGGAATGGCGCGAACTCTCCGAAAGAAGTGCTCATTTCTGACATTCGTTCATTCTCATTTGCATCACGGGATATTCTTTCTTTCTATTCGCCAAAATAGCATCGACGTTTCAGACGACGATGAGATGTAAACACAACGGACAAGTATTTTTTTTTTAAATCTGAAGTCATCGTCATCTTAATCATCATCATCTTAATCATTATCATCATCATCATCACCATCGTCGTCGTCAGCGTAAATTTATATTTGAATAAAAGAGAATGAATTATTCAAAAACTACGTCATCAAATATCTCTTAGCAGACCACACAGGTGAAACGGACTGAGGAGATGACGATGATGATGATGATGATTCGACTTTATGACTAGTTTCAAATGCATGATGGTTTACACTGGAACGTAACCAGGAAATGTGGGTTACACGTGCTGCATGTGATTAAATTCTACTCTGCAAGTGTGAATTTAATGTGAACATAACCACTTGCGCAGAACTACATTTTGTCATTAAATTTAATTTTATATATATTTTAAAATAAAAAAAGTAATTTAAAATTTAAATCATAATTAACAACTCCAATTGTTAACTAGATGTAATTCCTTAACATAATAGGACAAACGAAGCATAATAACAACAATAATAATAAATAATTTTTTACACTAAAATGTATCTTATTTAATAAAAATAGATGAAGAATTAAGCTTACTTTGAATTAAATTGCATGAAGAACATGTAAAACTCAAGTTCAACTACGCAATAAGTTCAAATGAATAAATATTCTCTTTTTAAGTAAAAAAGATTTTAAAACAATTTTTTAATATTTAAAAATCTTTATTAATTATATTTAGAGGAATTTAATAGTAAAACAAAATTAAATATTATAATATGCGATAATATTATTTTTTTCTAAAAGTATCAAATGTTAAAAATTCACTGGAATTTAATTAATTCTTAAAAATCTTTAAATGGAAAAAAAAACAAAATATATAATTTGAATTAATTTGATTCTAAATCGTTACACACTGCTGTGTGATGATGAATAATAAATTTTCAATTATTATATTCTAATTAATATTTAAAAATATTTAATTTGTTATTAAATTAAACATTAAAAAATACAATTATAATAATGTATTTGTTCCTCGCTTTAACTTTATTAAACTTTCACGCAACAATGGAAATGGTTACATTATATTTTCATTTATCTCAAAAGCGTCAAACAATTTAAATTAAATTAAAATCTATCAAGAAAAATTATTTTATTCAGGATCACAAACATTTTCCTGGAAATGATTTTAAAATGAAATTTATTAACTTAATTTTTGAAAATAAATGATTGAAATATCTCATTTAGATGTCATGAATATGCAAAGAGTAAAATAAATATTTACATTCCCGATGACATTTCTCAAAAGTTTTCAACTTCTGCAGAAAATGATACTTTCATTTAATTCAAAGCTTTCCACCATTTTTAATAAAAAAGTATTCATTAATTTATTAATTTATTTATATTTTCATGCTTTTTATAAAGGTCTTGTTAGTAATAATACTTAATTATTTATATTTTCACACTTTATATTGGTTTATGGCCTCTTAATAAAAAGTTGTTGGGCGTTCGATTTTTAAATGAAAGTATGATTTACTTTTGCTGAACTAAAGATAATAACATAATGGAGGTTTACGGTTTATGGAATTTATGCACAAATACAAACAATATTAAAGAATTAAATAATTTATAAAGTCATTTGATAATTTTATAAATGAAGTTACAACTACAATAAATACCACAATACTCCTTAAATTACATTAAATTCAAAATTAAAAAAAAAAACAAAACTGTTATTTGGTGTTATTTTAATGTGAAGTTTGCAATTTAATAAACCAAAACAATTAAAAAGAGGTCTTAAAAGAAATACTTCTTGCAATAAATTTAGTAATTAAATTTAGGGGACATTTTTTTTTTAAGAAACGAAAATAAACTTAAAACTTTGTTCGAAAATAAATAAAAATATTTTCATTAAATTTCATGCAAATATCCTCGCTGTTGCTGCAAGGTGTCTCCTGAATTAAATTCATTTTTTTCAGGTTGGGAACATCTGGATAAATGGATAAGTGTCTTATAAGTGATGGATGGATTGAATAGTGGACAAGCAACCTGCTAACAATAAAGTGTTGATATTGT